>OX578137.1:116859945-117064945 GCA_951213105.1 Amaurobius ferox | reverse complement strand
TCGTGATGTGCGCACAGTTCAACGGTGTGTGTTGTGGTGAGGTGGATTTTACACATAAATACAATAAAACTTAAACACATAAATACGTTAAGATACTCACCAAATAGTTCCACCAGGCTCAACCGCGTTAAAGTATAGTGGGGTCCGATTGGACCAAAGTACATTGCATTCACTACAAACTAAATAATCATTCCTTTTTTTTTTTGTGGCCAACAAACAATTTTATTTATAGAATACATGAAATCTCAATTTTAAACATCAATATACAAAATTACACGATTACAAAGGAGTTCCCAAATTACCTAAGCTTGACCTCAGGGTGCACAGTTTATTTTGCATTAATTTGCATATTCATAAAACCCAAACTTGCAATTAATTACTTTTTTTAAGAACACAATATATATATTCAATTTTGCAGAAAAACTCCCATTTAGCATAACCTTGCCCTTACACTATTGGATTACATCAGTTACTTAAACATTCATGTACACATTTTAAAATCAATATATAATTTCCATACCTTCATACATAGGACTCTCACTGAGTGCTGTAGCTGACCTCTGCACGTAGGAAAGGGTGGCACAATTAATTGAATGTTTAGTTCATTGATTCTGAAATGTTCATGGAAACACTATCAGTCCGCGAACCTTATTTGTGTATCATCAGGTGACGAAATTTTTTTTGCCAAGTATTATTTTGGAGATGGGCACACGGTCCACTTTCCTTCTCCTCCTCTTAAATGATGGCTTAAGTCCCAGCGGCTCTTGAGTGAGCATGCGTACAGGTTTTGCCAAATATATACGTTTTCGTAGAGATTCGTCTGCTGCTTAGGAGCCCTGGATTGATGATCTGCAAATATTCCGTACACGCAGTATTACAGCTACCACGGCTTAAATGCAACTAAAGGAGCAAAAGTCCTACACAGCGCCGTTTTGGTGGTAGAACTGTGTGTACTTTAACCAAATAAACACATGACGTCATTCTTCCATTTTCTGGTTGCCACCGCCCAAAGGAAAATGCGCCCTCGCGCTGAGTTGGGCTCGGCTCGTCTTGGCTACGAGTCGCCTTCTTTACCGGACTCACTACGTCGGCCCCTCGGCAAAGGCATTTTGCCGCCCGAGACAGGAACCGCGGACGCCGGGTCAGAGATGCATCATCAAAATGCATGCAGGATCGGACTTCACAACAAAAAACAAGTGCCACGCACTTGGAGTGCTCTCTTCTCGAGCTCAGAAAAGCAACTGACTATCTTTTACATTTCTAAAACTTTCAAACTTTACAAACAAGGGGAACGACACAAAACAGGGAGGAAATCCCCCCAACTCTCATTCGCTGTTCCCAAACGCTATAAAAAAGGAGGAGGTCCAAAAATGCTTCACCATTGGTCTGTGAAGCGACGCTTATTTTTTATGCGTTCCACTAAAAAACAAGAACCAGAGGGCATTCTCGCCAACCGGGTGGTCCCAAGGAGGTACCCCGACGCGAGCCACACCTGACAGGGCTATAAATCTTCAAAGATTTGTAGCTCAACTTTGACATTTTGCTGCAATTAAATCTCCGAATATTTACAATCCATGTCAGTGTGCACACAACCCAAAGGCGCCAAAAAATCCCAATTCCGTCTGCGCAAAGGCCTAGCTATAAACAGAAATCACAAACATAGTATACATTTTAAATTACAATACACATTCCCGTTTTTCCCAGGGTTACGTATCAAGATATGTGATTACAGTATCACATATTTACACCCCCCTGAACAGAAAAGAAGTCAAGCTAGGTTTACAAAATATTATACAGTACACTTTACATCCTCATTATTTGTTCACAGATTTTCCCTCACTTTTTCTCACAGTTCACAATTTTTTTTGTTTACAGTTCGAATCATATACATTTACACACGACAAGTACTCTCTGATCTACATTTGTATACTTTCACAATTTTATACTCTACACATTTTAATTTACAACGCAATACGACCACAACAAACAACTGTCAGTCCAGGCGTTTTCCCCCACTGTTTATCTCAAAACATATGTTTGAAGCCATGGCGACGACAGAGCAATTTCCCCGAACTGCTAGTAGAACCGGAAATCCAGTCGCCCAGCCTCCTTCTTCGCCCACTGCATTCGATAGAAAAATGTGCTGGTCATTTGCGCGCGCCCGTTCTCTCAATGTTTCACAAGCCCACAAGCAGGTAAGTAATTTTGCATGTTTTTTAGCATGTTCTTTAGCATGTTATCTCTGTGTTTTACACACACGTGAGTTATTTGATGTGGAAATGAAATTTGGCTGTCTAATTTTTACAAGTCAACTTTATTCTCTTTGTCATCTGACCTGCGTGCTACATTGGCGGGAAATCCAAAAGTTTCAACTGATATTGTGTTAAAAACAATCCTTGAGCTCTCTTTCAAAATGTTGTTATTACTTATTTTTAATCTAAATTTACGTCTATTTTCCATGTGATTTGAATTTTTTATTTTATGTTTTATTTCGGCTCATTTTTTGCATTTAATTCACGAGCTACCCAAATTTTTGAATAAAGTTTATAGATTTACCTAGGACACCTTTTAAATTAATGTTTCCGCATTTTATAATATACGACCCGCGTATAAAATACCTGCTATTGTTCGCTAGAATGAATCATGCTTCTAACGCAGCTATATGTTATTTATTTTTATTTTTAATTTATCTTTTATTGTCATTCACTTATATTTATATTAAAATCTGTATATTGTAATTCCTCTGTGATTCTTTAATCTTGTACATAATAATTTTTTTTTTACTATGAGTTCTTAACTATGTATTAATGCATTTCCCTCCATGTCTATCTGTGAAAAATACCCGTATGTAACGCTTCTCCCGCGTTGAAGAGAATGACCTTGAATCTTTGGCTTGAATACTTTGCCTCGGAACCAGTTTTTTCTCACCGAGAGTCCGAGCTTTTTTAGAAGTCTGCCAAGCACTGGCTTTTTCATACCAGCCCGCCGTCAGCTGTTTTCTTTTTTCTTTTTTTTGTAAGCGGAGCTGCCCTTATTATTTAAAGCATTGTTTGCAAATTTCCTTTCCATTTTTTTTTTATTATTATTTATTTATTTTGATTGTATACCTTTGAATGTAATCCTTTCACTATTTAAAACATCCGTTGTTATGATTTTAAAATATTTTGCAGCGATATCAACGATCTGAACCCCTAATTCGATGCCTGTCATCAAGGCCGCCTGGTTTGTATATGGTGAAGTATTTATTTTGCTGTTACTGTGCTATGTATATATATATATATATATATATATATATATATATATATATATATATATATATATATATATATATATATATATATATATATATATATATATATATGTCTTTTACTTTATTTACTTATTTACTTATTTTGATTACTGATTCCTTTTATTTTTTGTTATTTAAATTTACTTGCAAGTTAGTCCCCCCCCCTTTTTTTTGAAGCTGCAACTGGCCCACTGCCATTCACTACTCTTATGTATATCATTATATCTGTGTATATCTGTTTCGGCTATATATTATCAGATTCATATAAATTTTTCAGCGATAACTTCAGCCATATGGACACAACTGTAACCTGACACTTTTTGACAGAAATGGAACAGAAACCTGCCAATTTTGAGAGATGGAAGTTCAACTACTGGTCGTATCTTTTTATTTCTTCATTTTGTTATTGTTATCCTTCTCATTATGATCTATTTATTTATTATTTTATTTATTGTTAATTCTACCCTGTATTTGAAAGTTATATTTATTATTATTTTTATGTATTTGAAAAAAAATTTCTTTATTTGTTGTCTGACTTGCCCCCCCCCCCTTTTTGACTGTACTCATCTTATTTTTCTACACTGCCCTACGAGTTCGTAGGTCCGAATCTCCCTGCTCTTTTCCCCACTTACAGAGTATTTGACAATGTCCATTTTTATAACGTAGACTAATTTTTATTTTGTTTGGGAGGGAAAATTTATTTACTATTTTCTTTCACTTCAAAATTTTCCGAGTCTCCGTTTTATTTTGTTCTCAAACATTTTAATTTTCTGAAATCATCATTGTATTACCTATTATTTATACTTCAGATATCTCTTATTTTTTTTTACGTCCACTAAATTATTTACTTTACTTATATTTTCATTTAATTTATTTATCTTTTATCATTGTCAGTTCATTTATTTAATATCTACTTGCATAACATGGGACGGGAATCTAGCGCTTTTTAATTTTGCTGTACTGCTATCGATGAACCGCTGGTAAATTTCATAAATGGCTGGCGCTAAGATTTTACGTTGTACTGCATTGCTACTTATTGACAACATTACTGATAATACGCTGATACTTTCCTACTGTTTCTTTATTTTTTTTTTGTATAAAATTAATATTTTACATATTTAATACCCGCTGTACTTGCCTCTTCCAGACAATTTTGAAGTTTTATTTTATTTGCGATTTTGTTGACTACCGTGCATTTGGAGAACTATTTACCTATCATCACACTAAGTCTTCACTACTACACCTTTTCCTCAACACTACAGTTTACACAATATACAATACACAATATACAATACACAATACATACAATAATAACCATATACTTTTGCTTCACCTATGTTTTGCACATATTGTGGCATTATGCTATTTGTAACACACTTGTGCTGTCTATTTTATTTTTCACTTAATTTTAATAGTTGCTCTATCTACATAATTTTCTATTATTTATTTATATTTATTTTCTTTACATTAACACAAAATTATCAATTTGTAGACTACCTTCCAATTAATTTTTACATTTTACTGTAAACTACCAAAATTATTTCTGAATGCTTTCCAATTTAATTTTTTATATCATAGCAGGATATTAAAATCTTTCACAATACTATCTAAGTTAATTTTAAAATCATTGTAGACTGCTACACATATTGTAGAATGCTTTCCAATTAATTTTAATTTTATTGTAGAATCGTAAAACAATATTACAGAATACCTTCAAAAATAATTCCATAACTATTGTAGAATACTCAAAAAAATTTTTTTTTTTGCAGAATAGTATCTGAATTAAATTTTTAACATTATTGTAGAATGTTACATATATTGTAAAACCCTTCCAAATTTATTTTAAACATTCACTGGCTCTACCACTTGTGCTGCATTTGTTTGCATACACTTACTATTTATTTCTGCTCTATAATATTTTAATTTTTTATTTTACTTTAGCAGACTATTTTAATTTTTTACTTTTTATATTATTTTATTTCACTTACTAATCACTGAACTTGCTAGTCCAATTTCTATACATAATAAATCACTTTCAATTAATCCTAATTTTTTGTTGATCTAAATTTTGTAATTTTAAAATATTACAGTTATAGCCCTACGCTTTTCACAACATGATTTAAAATTTGCACACACATAATATACTTTTTATACACAATATTTCCAAAGACGAAAACACACTCTTTACCACAGTTATTCATATACTTTGTACATCCTATCTCTGTATATATTTTTATACACCATTTATTTTACTTAACTTCTATTTTTTTTTTATTTACTTGCGTTGATAATTTATTTAAGTGCACCCCGTCTATCATTTACACACTCACAGTATATATTTTAAACTCAACTTCAGTATCTTCAGTATTGGCCGGCAATTTTGGCTAAGCCTCCCACACTACAGTTATTCTCTAGCAAAAAGCCCGTGGTTCGTTTCCGAACGACACGGCACCAAGTTCGCGTTGCGGTGGTCTATGTGGTGAGGTGGATTTTACACATAAATACAATAAAACTTAAACACATAAATACGTTAAGATACTCACCAAATAGTTCCACCAGGCTCAACCGCGTTAAAGTATAGTGGGGTCCGATTGGACCAAAGTACATTGCATTCACTACAAACTAAATAATCATTCCTTTTTTTTTGTGGCCAACAAACAATTTTATTTATAGAATACATGAAATCTCAATTTTAAACATCAATATACAAAATTACACGATTACAAAGGAGTTCCCAAATTACCTAAGCTTGACCTCAGGGTGCACAGTTTATTTTGCATTAATTTGCATATTCATAAAACCCAAACTTGCAATTAATTACTTTTTGTTAAGAACACAATATATATATTCAATTTTGCAGAAAAACTCCCATTTAGCATAACCTTGCCCTTACACTATTGGATTACATCAGTTACTTAAACATTCATGTACACATTTTAAAATCAATATATAATTTCCATACCTTCATACATAGGACTCTCACTGAGTGCTGTAGCTGACCTCTGCACGTAGGAAAGGGTGGCACAATTAATTGAATGTTTAGTTCATTGATTCTGAAATGTTCATGGAAACACTATCAGTCCGCGAACCTTATTTGTGTATCATCAGGTGACGAAATTTTTTTTGCCAAGTATTATTTTGGAGATGGGCACACGGTCCACTTTCCTTCTCCTCCTCTTAAATGATGGCTTAAGTCCCAGCGGCTCTTGAGTGAGCATGCGTACAGGTTTTGCCAAATATATACGTTTTCGTAGAGATTCGTCTGCTGCTTAGGAGCCCTGGATTGATGCTCTGCAAATATTCCGTACACGCAGTATTACAGCTACCACGGCTTAAATGCAGCTAAAGGAGCAAAAGTCCTACACAGCGCCGTTTTGGTGGTAGAACTGTGTGTACTTTAACCAAATAAACACATGACGCCATTCTTCCATTTTCTGGTCGCCACCGCCCAAAGGAAAATGCGCCCTCGCGCTGAGTTGGGCTCGGCTCGTCTTGGCTACGAGTCGCCTTCTTTACCGGACTCACTACGTCGGCCCCTCGGTAAAGGCATTTTTCCGCCCGAGACAGGAACCGCGGACGCCGGGTCAGAGATGCATCATCAAAATGCATGCAGGATCGGACTTCACAACAAAAAACAAGTGCCACGCACTTGGAGTGCTCTCTTCTCGAGCTCAGAAAAGCAGCTGACTATCTTTTACATTTCTAAAACTTTCAAACTTTACAAACAAGGGGAACGACACAAAACAGGGAGGAAATCCCCCCAACTCTCATTCGCTGTTCCCAAACGCTATAAAAAAGGAGGAGGTCCAAAAATGCTTCACCATTGGTCTGTGAAGCGACGCTTATTTTTTATGCGTTCCACTAAAAAACAAGAACCAGAGGGCATTCAGGCCAACCGGGTGGTCCCAAGGAGGTACCCCGACGCGAGCCACACCTGACAGGGCTATAAATCTTCAAAGATTTGTAGCTCAACTTTGACATTTTGCTGCAATTAAATCTCCGAATATTTACAATCCATGTCAGTGTGCACACAACCCAAAGGCGCCAAAAAATCCCAATTCCGTCTGCGCAAAGGCCTAGCTATAAACATAAATCACAAACATAGTATACATTTTAAATTACAATACACATTCCCGTTTTTCCCAGGGTTACGTATCAAGATATGTGATTACAGTATCACATGTGTTACGGTTCGTGAGATACAACGAAACGACACGAAGATCAGATAGTGGAGCTTCCAGTTGTACCACACAACGTGCAGATCGTTTGCTTCTGAGAAACGTTGCGCGGGAGCCGTTTACCGCAGCAACCGTGTTACAACGACATTTATCCTACACTACAGGTAACTTGGTTTCGCAACAGACAATTCGAAACCGTTTGCATGACGCAGGACTCCGAGGTAGGCGATCTTTTCGACACCTACCATTTCACCTACCACACCGTCCAGTGCTGTCAAATGAGACGCAAATGGTCGACAGGATGGGGAAACACTCTGTTCACGGATGAACTACGATTCTGTTTTGGCATGCCAGATGGCTGTACTAGCGTATGGTGGCGATTTCAACAACGCCACCAGGAAGCTTTTTCTATTGGTTGCCACACAGTCTCTTAAAGTGGTACATGGTTTGAGATGGAATAACATTTATTAGACGAACACCGTTGGTCCACATTTCTGGCAGTATCACGGGGCAACAATACGTCTCTGATATTGTGAGACCTGTGGTACAGCCATATCTGTCAACCAGGTCTGCTTTTCAGCAGGATAATGCCAGGCCACATACTGTACGGGTAACTATGAATAGTCTACAAGGATTTGTAATCCTGCGTTGGCCAGCATATTCTCCGGATTTGTCACCAATTGAGTATATATGGGACATCATGGGTCGCCGATTAAGAGAACTCCCAATTCCAGCAAACCATGTTCAGTTACAAGCCCAATTGCATGCTCTGTGGAATGCCATCCCTCAGCACATCATTTACAATCTCATTAACGGAATGCCTTGTCGTATTCAATCCAGCATAGCCGCTCGCGGTGGGTCTATATCATATTTAACTAATGTCAATAAAGTCCCATGCTTTCATTTTCCAGGTATGATTTTTTGATCATTTGTACATCTTCACGTTACAATTATATTCTGTAAATTTCATATGGATGCATGAATTTCTTTGTGGTGCTGCGATTTCAGTTGTGAGCAGTGTATAAAAATATGATTGTGCTTTATGTTCGATTTCAAACTGACAGTGTTCGGATCAACATGAATAAGGAAGACCAGCTTGTAACATTAAAAGCAGAGCGTCCCAATCTAAGTCGCCTGGTAACTACGCCATATAATCGTTATGATAGTTTAAGTGTTGAAATTCATGTTGATAGTAAACAATTACAAGTGTTGCTTCTTAAAATTAATGGTAAAGCTCAATGTTTATTTTCTGTTGATTATAAAAGAAATACTCTAGAAATCAGTTAAGAAGACGAATTTGGCGCTATGTAGTCATATAGGGATCGTTTAACTGAAATCAAACTTTATACGAAGGTACTTTAATAAGTAGTGAAATAAGTCAGTTACAAATTTCTATGTCCTTATGAAACCATGTGTGGATAATCTAAAATTGCTGAAGTGGAATTTCAAAGAATATGATTTAAATCCACGATCATGGGTAACTTTCTGGGGACAATTTTGTTGTATTCATCAGGACAAGCAAGAAAGAGAAGAAGATACGTTTCTGTATTTGATTTCTTCATTAAAACCAAAGTAAAAAACCAAAGATATTGTAGGGAGTTATCCAACGTTCAAGATTAATTATCAAAAGGCTATCAATCATTTAAAATCACGGTTTGGCCGGAATGACCTAGTGTTTGAAATATACATTACAGACCTATTGCCTTTGGTGCCAAGTCTAGTCTTGCAGGTCGGTACGACAAACTAGGATACTATCTCAAATCTGACGAAACACTGGGTGTAACAACAGCAAATTATTACCATATCCAATCGTTGAGTCTTGCTTACCTGCAGATGTATTGAAAGCGTATGACAGGCACCGTCTTAATCAAGATACAGATTCTGATAATCCGATGAAAGAAAAGTTGCTTGAAGAACTCGTGAAATTTGTGGGAAATGAAGTAGAAGGGGAAGACCATAGAGCTTTGGCTGAATACGGTTTTGATACAGCAATCAAGACTCGAAAAAATACTATTAAATTTCAAAGAGCTTCTGAGCCTTCAGCAACGGCTCTAATATCATATATACCTTCACGTTATTCAGATAACTTCAGCTGTATTTTTGTGAATTTCCACACAGCAGTCAAAACTGTGGAAAAGGTGTCGCAATGACATTGCAAGATAGAAAAGCCAAAGTGATGAAAAGAAAATGCTGTCTCGTGTGGACAATATATGGTCACATGACAAAAGCGTGCCGCAGCGCAGTAAAGCGTTTTATTTGCGAAATACGTCAGCATGCGCTGATTTGTCCCGATTTTCCTAAGAAGATAAAGAACTTTCACCTGAAGAACAGAAACATAAAGAGGATGCAGCTACTTTGTCGTCTATACATGTATCTCAAAATATTTATCTGAAAACTCTTATAATACAATTTTGAAATAAGCACAAAACTCTGCGTATAAGAATTGTTGGACGGTGGCTCCCATTGCTCCTTTATTGAAGAAAGTATTGCTAAAGAAATGATGCTAACTCCCTCTGGAAATGAAAGCAAGGACTGTTTGGTGAGGATCAAATCCCGGAAGCGATACACAGAATATATAATATTGCGATAGAAAGTGCTGACAGTGCCCTTCTCACGCCAAATATCTGTTCTGGATCAACCCAAAATCTGTACGATCTTTCCGAGAATAAGAGATAAGAAGTTGTTTTCTGCACTTGCAGCAAGTGGAATTGTGCTTTCTGACATTGGTAGCGGTGCTCCGCCCATACGAATTGGTGCGGACATGATTGGAAAAATATTGACGGGAGGAATTGAAGTATTACAATTTTAACAATAGAAATACGATTTGGTTGGAGCTTTTTGGAAGCTGAGAAAAGAAAATTAGCAATTAATTTAGTGACACTTATTTTACAAAATATGGAAATTCCCAAATTATGGAAATTAGAGTCTCTGGGGATTACTGATCCTATTAAAAGTAAAACTGTGAAGCTTTTGGAAGAAGAAACGTTGATATATTTTCAAGAGACTATTAAGTTGAGTGAAGACCAGTCGCTTCGTCGTGGTTAGTTGGCCACCCACCTTTAAATGATAACTATGATTTGGCTATTACAAGACTTTGCTCCGTTACGAAACATTTGGAAAATGATAATATTTTTAATTCTTATGATAATATTTTTCATGTATGGAAGAATGAAGGTATCATGGAAGTGTTTGAAGAAACATATGCTAAGCTAGTTCACTCTTTGCCGCATAGACCAGTTGTCGAGCTATCAAGTGCCACCACAAAAATTCATCCCGTTTTTTATACTTCCTCTTAAAGGACTGGATTTGCTTCTCTAAACGATTGCTTAAGTGTAGGACCAAAGCTATCTCAGAAAATTTTCTTACTATTGAATATATGTCGAATGTGTTCACTTAGAGTAACGGCTAACATTCAACAAGCATTTCTTGAGCTAAGTGTCACGTCAGAAGATTGAGACGTTTTTAGATTTTTGTGGTGGGACAACAAGGAATGTATTAGATAAAAAAAATTACAGACATCATTGAGTAAGTTGTCTCCGATGTGATGTCAAGTCCTTTACTCCTGAATGCTGCAATTTCACATCACCTCAATTCGAAAAATTTTCTGAAAGAAGATTTGCTTCAAACTGTTGAAAGCTTGAGAAAAGGTTTTTTACATGGATTATTTAGTCACTAGTCTTAATAATGAATGGAAATATGATGAGTTACAAAATCATGCTCGTGCCATAATGAGTGAAGGAGGGTTTAACCTACGTTGTTGAGGTTATACTGGAATGAATGAGCAAGATAACCAAAACGTGTTAGATCTAAAATAGAACACTAGAACTGATGAATTGGATGAATTGCATTGTGTAATTCCGAAACTAAGAGTGAATCCAAATGAAAGCATTACGGAAAGAACATTGATTTTGTAATTAATAGTGTATATGACCCTTTTGGTTTTACTTCTATAGCATTATGGCTGCCTAAATTACTGCTACAAGAAGCTCGGCGGAATAATTTTAGTTGGGATGATGAGCTTCCAGACGAATTTAGAAAGTATATATGAAAGTTGGGCTCAACACATACATCTCATTGAATAGTGCACTATTCCAAGAAGAATGTTTCGAGGATAATGGGATACAGCAACTTCGCATATTTTTACGGATGCATCAGCACATGCCTATGCATGCTGTGCATTTATACGATGCGAAGACAAAAATGGAGTTTCAATGTAATTGGTAGCTGCTAAATCTAGAATTGTGTCAATACAGAGACTTGCTATGCCTAGGCTAGAATTATTGGGAGGTATTATCGAAACACGTCTGGCTACAACTACAATAAATGCTTTGCCATTAACTTTCAAGACTTACTATTAAACTGACACCACATGGTAGTGTTAGCCTGGATTACTAAAAGAGAATCCTGAAATACATTTATTGGAAGTAGAGTAAAAGAGATACGAGAGACAACTGACATAGGTAACTGATGATATGTACCCGACAAAATCAACTCTGCTTGATTTATCCTCTCGTTCAACAAATTGTTTTGATTTATTGGAGAAAATATGGTGGGGAATCCTTCTTGATTGGACAACCTAATATAACTTGACAGCATGCTGAAATAACTTGTCCTGAAGAAGCTTTATCAGAACGGCAAAAAGAGTATGAATACGAATGTAAATATAGAAACAAAGGAAAATAAAATTGGAAGTAAGTTACGTTACTTCTCTACATATGCTTCAATTATCAGAATGGTTACTTGGATGCTCCGGTTTTTGTCATAATTCTAGGTAAAATGCTGCGAAAATTTCATCAGAGCTCACATACGAAGAGATATAAAAGGCTGAAATCACCATTCAGAAAATAACACAAGCAGAATGGCAATCTGACATTAAAAAAAATATGCTCGCTCAATTCAATTCAACGATAAAGGAGGCTTACTGAAAATCAAAACACGACTGATTCTCGGAGAAGATCCCCATGAATCCCAGCGCCCTATCGTACTGCCTGGTCATCCTGTTGTACGACGACTAATAGAACAGACCCACAGAAATCTGCAACACAGTGGCGTGCAAACAATACTGAATCACTTAAGAGATAAGTACTGGATCCTCGGGGGCGGAGGGTAGTTCGATAAGTACTTAATTGGGTGCCGTGCAAACCTCATTCGTCTGAACCAGTGATTCAAGAGGATCATCCTCTACCAGTAAATAGAATTAGTTGTGTTTCAGTCTTCCAAATTACAGGTGTAGATTTAGCAGGACTTTTTTTTCTAAGAGGGAATGTGAAAATATGGATAGTGCTATACACGTCCGCTGTTTACCATACAATATATTTAGAACTCGTTACATTACTATCTATAGAGGCACTCATGCAGTCCCTAAGAAGATATTTGCAGGAGCTAATCAGCTACCTGGATCTGATCGTCCTTAACGACCCCTCCTCGCAGCCGACATTCCAATCAACACACATAAGGGACTGGCCGGACCTGTCCCTCTGCTCAGCGTCTCTCTTCAACCTTTTCTCCTCCTGGGACGTCATGGACAAAGAAACCCTCAGTGACCACAAATATATTCAAATCACCCTTAACGTCTCCCCACCCAAGCAAGAACGCCTCAGATTCCGAACAAAAATCACAAAGCAAAATTCAGATGGAACATCAAACCCCTTTTGTCATCCCATATTCTAAAGCTCCAGGCAACACCAGGTAAGGACCAACTCAACGCACTAGTAGACGAACTCACGGAAGACATAAAAAATGTCTGCAATAAAACCCTTAAGAAAAAGAGCATCAATCACCAGCCTAAACTTACCTGGTGGAACCAAAAATTAAAATGTAAAAGAAATAAACTAACAGCCCTCTATAAAAGAACCAAATCCAACACCAGCAACGAAGAGAACAAACTAATATACAGGAAGGAGAAAGCAACGTACAAAAAGGAAATCCTCCAAACAAAGAGAGACGTCTGGATCAAATTCTGCAGCACTCAATCTGACAAGTACGGTCGCCCTTTCCACTTTATCTTTTCCAAATTCGACGGAAGAAGCTCCACTTTGTATGCGGACAATGGTACTAACTTTAAGGGCACAGACAACGCTTTTCAGAAACTTAATTGGAATGAAATTCAGGCTGAAAGTGCAGTGCAAAATATAAAATGGTATTTCAGCCCTCCATCATCTCCATGGTATAGAGGTTGGTGGGAAAGGATGACAAAAACCACCAAACAGTTATGGCGGTTCACTCACTTACGAAGAAATGTGCACGCTTTTGTGTGATTGTGAAAGCATAGCACAGTGAATGGTCGTCCCTGACATATTTCTCGGAGGATCCCAATGAATTGAAATGTATTGTGTCTGCCCACTTCATTCAAGGTATGACGGAACAAGAAACCAATGATTTGGACCTTATAGATTCAAGTCATCTACTGAAACGCATCACATATTTGCAGACATTAAGAGACAATTTACGAAAATTTTTTCAGAAGGAATATCTAGGAGAATTGTTTCGACATCCACATACAGCTTCTAAGAAAACAAAGGTGGCAGCTGGAAATGTTGTATTAGTTAACTCAGACAATACAGAACGGTTGAACTGGTCATTGGGTAGAATAATTGAAATGCATCCGGGTAAAGACAATATAGAGCGAGTAGTGAAACTGCGCTTTGGTTCTGAGACAATCCTTCCGGTCCAAAGAATTTACCCTTTAGAACTACATCAAGAAAATATTTTTCAATACTTTTTCAGGTTCGTCACATCAATACTGATGTGGAGTTTGAAAATCGTCTTGCTTTAAGAAACCTATACAACGGGAAATATTGACTCTCCGTCTTCAACAATACAACCCAAAATGACTCGTAGTAGTCGTTGAGTGATTTACCCCGAAAAATTGAATTTGTGATATGCTATATTATAAACATTTAAGTTTTGAATTGATTATGCTGGACTACGTAATTCAAAAGATAGGAGCAACTTGCCACTCAATAAACGGACTCTTTCACGTATTACATTATTGCGATCAAATTTATCTGTTGTGGCAACAGAAGAGAGCAATGTTGGACTCTTTTTAGAAAGAGTTACGATTTATTTCTGTACGTTATTGTCCCCTTTACGTAAAAAAAAAACAATTTCAACCTCTCAAGCACAATATATATAAGTTTAATGTTTTGTACATTTATGTATAATAAATTCTTTTTCATTCATATTCATCAATTTGTATAACTTGATGCGTAATAACGGGTCTTAAAACTAGTCAGCTGATGGTTTAACAATTGAGCTGCAGGGACAAGATTTCAACTTCGTCAAAGTGAACATTATAATCGATATCATTCCCTTGAAGTCAAATAAACATACAACTGCCGATCTGAACGATAACCCTTCTTGTTCTTCGACTCAGACTGTCTGACTGAGGTAACTGTTTAGATGGCCGGGTCAGTACTACCGAATTCAGACCGAAACCTTGTGGGTGCGGCATCCGCAGGTACTGCACACTTCTTCCTCTACCATCAGCCTCTCGAAAAAACTTACGGTCCCGCATCGTGTACTCCGCGTGAACACGGGGACATTTTGGACAGAAACCGGAATTAAACTCAAATCGTCCGAGTGCAATCCCGGCGCCCAAACCACTGGTATGTCCTATCCCAGGAACGATAACCCTTGTGTTTGTTCTCTGTCGATGTTATTTATATCTTGGCTAGCGACCTGTGCTGTCGTGATATTGAAACTAACGCCATAATTAGTATCCACTGTAAAGTCATAACTAGATCTTTTTCGATGCCCACCAGCATTGCATCTAAACATGGGTAATTCGTTCGGACATCATTTAAAGGTGTCTCAGACGTGGATAGAACCAAGGATCTTCGTGCTGGCCATCCGATTACAATTAATAAGGAATAGACGTACGGAAAATGGTACTACAGAAATTATAGTGTCATCTCTACAACTTCTTATCCTTGTATTTCGTAACATTGGCTGCTGACACTTTCGAGTAATCCAAAAGAGCCCGCCAAAAAGTGATATCATTCTATCGCCTAATGATATCAAATGTGAATGATATCAGTCTATCATCTATCGCACTGGATAATATTGTGAACATGTAATAGTCCCTAACAGGCGTCACCCGTCCTATCTTTCTTCTTTTTCGAAGACCAACTGCCTTCATCGGGGAGTTTTATCCCAGACAGCGGTTCTAGCATTCTTCCCCATGACGTCATTCTATGGTTGCCAGAATTTCGAACTTAGGAGAAGGGTTTCCAGATTTGGCGATGTATCACCAATTTGGCGACATATGGCAACTTTCCGAATATTCCCGAAGCATCTCGATAGGACAATTATTCTTTGAGATATAGAGATTTCCAGAAATTTCTATGGAGAGACTATAAATTGGAGTCATCACTGCTTCGGGGAGTTCAGTTGACGAGTTGACAATACACAAGCTACATTAGACTGTGAATTTTGTCAATAGTAGCTACTGTCTTTTTTTTTAATTATTTTTGCCAACGGTTGGAGATTGTTATCAGTTATTTTGTGAAATTAGTGAAGTATAGAAGTGTTGGTTTTTGTTTGTGTACAGTTCCTGTTTACGTTGTGATTGTGAATAAACGTGTTTAGTTATATCCAGAATTTTGGACTCATTCTTGTATTCTGATAGCACACTTATGATTCCAGAAGCCAAGTCGTAACAATAACATGCAGATTCCGATTTTGAACAGATTATTTCGTAAGTAAACGAAAATAAAAAAATCTGATGTGGGCAACACATGACTTTCCTTATATAATAAAATGAATTTACTACTTTTACAGTAAAAAAAATAGGTTTTTCTTATAGTAGATACTTATATTCTTTCCAAGATATTGAATTTTCGACAATTAGTCGTCATTTTCATTGATTTAGCGTCATTTTAATCCATTTGGCGAGATTTTCGTTAATTTGGCAACATTTCAAAAAGTCGCCAACTTGGCGACATTCTGCCAAATTCGGCGCCAAAATCTTGCCAAGCTTTACTGACGGAGAAATAAGTTATTCTTATAACAGATAAATATTGGCGTTCAAATACAAAAGTATTACTCGAAGTATATTTTCTCATGAATGGAACGAACTAGATCCACGAGAATGATGTCACCCAATTTATCGCATGGTATTACATATGAAAAGTGAACATATTTCTTAAAAGAAAATATATTTTTTTTAATTTTATATGACTTTTTGATAATTTTTTTGAAAAATGTTAAATATCTCGAGAACGGTTCATGTTAGCGTTCTAAATTTTATGTTAATCGTTTTCTAATGAAAAATTACATAAGAAATGCCTATTTGCGTAACTTTATTAGCGGTCTTGATTTTTTGACGATTTTTTCAAAATTTCACTCGAAAATTTAGGCGGGTTCTGAACATTCGATTACGTTTAAAAGCAACAGACTTCCAGTGTTTACGGATTGTGATTTTTGTACCAAATTTCGTTCGAATCGGCCCATTCGTTCGTCAGTTATCGTCTCCACAGACCCACTGACACACACACACACACACACACAGACATCACTTCAAAAATGTTTGATTCGTGATCAGGGATGCCTGAAACGTGCTCTGCTGTCGAAAACTCGAATTCGAATTTTCGACCCCGTCACAATACTTTCCTTATCCATTATGTATATAAGGAAAGTAATAGAGGATTGAAATGGACTAGCGTTTTGTGAAACTCGCTACGCAAAGATCATGGTTCTCACCAACCATAGCCCAATAGAAGTCCAATATTCGTGTAGTTTTCCTATCTTATACAAAACCTAAACCTGTGTGCAATATGATTCAGTCTTCTAGTTCATTGTTCCTTCAACCGCCAGGAGGTTGGGCCCTGCCATCAGTTATACCGGAAATTCTCCTGAAATTTGTCGTTTTAGTTTCCTAAGCATTCTTTATGAATAAATATTTCATTGAGTAAATATTATAAATATATAATATTCGTGAATGTTCAGAACCATGACGCTTAAATAAAAACTTTGCAACAAATGTCAGTGACCAAGCAGCATTTAAATTTTAATATGAATAAGAGACTGCTCAGCTGACTTCTATGGGGAATTACAATGGATAAATATGTTTCTCAATACTGCTTCTTTATTAAAACCAACAGCAGTAAAATCCATTTAACAATGCAATAATTCATTTTATACTGAAAATTGTTATAAATTTTTGTAGATCAGAATGGGATATGTCAATGGAAATCAAAATAAATTAATTCAATTAAGTTGACCTGAGGAAATTACAATATGCTACAATATTTCATCAATCTAGTGATTGATAGATTATTTAAATGTAATTTTATATTTGTCTGCATGTCACACAGTATACATAAATGTACTAACACGCTTTATGATTATGTAATGATTAATTATTAATACTTATATTAGTTTAATGCATGATATGCTATCTTATATAAAAATTATTTACTAGGCCGTGGTCTCAAAAAGGTTGGGAAACGCTGTTCAGGAGGGTCTGGAGTAACAAGAACACGTTAGATAATTATATGTAGTGATACTGAGAATCCTAACTACATTCTACGGTATAAAAAGCTGGGCTATTTACTGCGTGGTTCAGCTTTGAAAATTGGCTATTCAAGTTTAATTATGACAACTTATTTCAAAACTATAAATTTCTTCGTTTTTATCAAATACTTTTGGAATTCAATTTGGCGCCAGTAGTTCTTCCGGCCAAGTACTTTACCGTAACTTAAGCACTTGGTGGGATGAAATTCATGGAATTTTAAAATCCAGTCTCCCGGACAGAAATAATTTAACAGAGGTTTTATGACAAAGTTATCGTCACCATGGTGTCTAGACGACATATAAACCCTTGGCGACCTTGCTATTTAAAGAAGGTTTTACTGGGTCTTTGACGGATATTCTAGAGTTAATGCGTTTATATTGTGAGAATGTAAACTCTGAAGACTTTTAGATTTACAGAGTTCCTGAAAAAATCTTTAGCAGTGACGTATCAAGGGTCTTTTGAGCAGGGGTTCCAAAGTATTTACAACCCACCTAACCATCTCCCAGTGTTTCTTTCAGGACTTTTTGGACGGGTAGGAGAATGGAACTTTAAGGGGGCAGGTGTACCATTTGCCGTATATAAATGTATCGATATGCTGCCACATAAATAAAAACTAGGTTAAAATAAAATGCCGCCGGGGGTGTGAATAATCATCGCCGGAGGGACTTTGTCCTCCAGAAGGTATACCTGGGAGAATCACTGCCATCTCCTTCGTTTAGTAAGGAATTCGCTTCGGATTTATTTTTCTTTTTTTACTGGGTAGAATATAAAATGAATATTATGCAAAGCGATCGAAAAGTCGTGAACATCAATATTTAAAATAATAAGTAAATAGTACAGATCAGAGTTTTTTAAACTTTTTTGGTCGCGGAAACCTTTTGAAATTCAATTAAATTGAGGAACCCCAAAATTATCAAAATTTCAGCGCAGTCCAAATTACGCATACAAAATGTTACGCATATTTTAATTTAAAAAATTGCACAAAACTATCACATCGTGGAACCCCTTGGAGTACGGTCTCTGAGTTCAGCGGAACACATTAAGTAAAATACTGGTATAGATAATATACTAAGAAAATAAAATAGATTAAAACTGTTCAGTTATTTGGCAGTTATATACCCTTACAAATATATAAGAAATATTGTCCGACGTTATTAATAAATGGAACTATCATTACAGACCTAGTTGTTCTCGAAGAACGTAGTGTTTTTCTAGATTGAAAACGTTATTATTTTAGAGGAATATTTTTCTATCTATTCTTCTGAAAGTGCCATTAAAAAGTTTCAGACAAATCAACTGAAGACTTTCAGAAAAACAGTTTGTATTTCAAATGTGTTAAAAGGAAATTCTGCCTGTTCTCACTTTGTCTACAATAGATCCGGTATTTTGAAAACGATTTAATAACCTCATAATTATTGAAGTGTGAGGAGGTTTTAAGTATGATAATTTCTTCTGGAGCTTTCAATGATTCTATTTCTCACAATGATTAAAACTAATTAGTCTCATGTTCTTTGAGCCATAAACAAACCCTTTTATGCATAATTATGTCCAATTTTGTCCTGTGCTGCCAGGTTTAAAATATATAAACTTTTGAATAAATATTCGATCGCATTAAATTATTTTTTCTAGTTCTAGATTTTTTTATAACAAATCCGGATATATGTCAGTATATGAATACTTACATATATTCGGTACATATCCCGGTATGTAAGTTTCGTGAATGTCCATTAATATTTGTGGCCGCTATTGTGTATAGAAGAAATCGACAAGAGACATACAGACAGACGGACATCACTCCTAAAATAGTTGAAAAGTGATCAGGAGGTCTTAAAACATACATGTGGCATCAAAATCTCGAATTCAAAAATTTTCGTGAAAGCAATATACTTTCTCTATGTTATATTACATAGTATGAGAAATTAAACATACATTAAAATTAGTTTATTGACTGCGAAAGCAGTACTTTATATCGCCAAATGGATAAAAATAACGCTAAATCAATGAAAATGACAACTGATTAACGAAAATTCAATATCTTGGAAAGAATATAAATATCTATTAGAAGAAAAACCTATTCTTTTACTGTAAAAGTAGTTAATACATTGCATTATATAAGGAAAGTCATGTGCTGCCCACATCAGATTTTATTTCTTTTTTGCAGTTGGACACAGGGATGGGGGAAATTCTTAGTTATTTGTCGGATATATACTATGTACAGTACTATTGACCAAATTTAAATTTAAGTATTATACCACAACCTTTAATCACTTCCTCAAATTTGAATTATAATTAATTTAAATGTTTTAAAACTATTAGTTTAATACAGCGTAATTTAAAATGTTAACTAATAATTACGTAAATAGATGAACTATATAACTATAGATATTTAACTATAGATTTTTTTCCCATATATATTTTGTGTCAAGTTAGGTATTTCACAAATACAATACTTTAATTTGTACAGTTGCTTATTCCAATTTAAACCGTACATGAGAATTAAATTATAAACTTATAATAGTAAAGTATTTAAATATTTTAGCTTTAAGAGTTGTTTATTCCAGTGTTAATCTACTTTATATTACATTCTATAACTACATATTTCTGCGATTTAGTAAACATTTTATAATTCTAGTTTGGAACAAACACTTTTCTACACAGCATTTTCAGTTTAGTAGATTTCCCCGTTTTTTAAAACCCCTTTTGACTTATGGATATATTTTATAAGAATCTGAACGAAATTGTCGCTACCAAAACGTCTAGACTTTATACAGACAAATTAAAACTGATATTACCCCTGGTATTTTTTAGGAGAGCTTAACTATTTTTTGAGCCAACTCGTGCATTTTAGAGTAACAAGAGAGAAAAATATGATGTGGGCAACACATTTTACGTATATAATGCAATAAATTTACTCCTTTTACAATAAAAAAAAAATCTGATGTGGGAAGCACATGACTTCCCTTATACAATGCAATGAATTTACTATTTTTACAGAGAAAAAAATAGGTTATTCTTATTATGGATACTTATATTTTATCCAAGATGTTGACATTCGTCAATTAGTCGTTATTTTCATTGATTTAGCGTCATTTTTATCTATATGGAGAGATTTTCGTTAATTTGGCAACATTTAAAAAAGTCGCAAAGTTGGAGACATTTCGCCGAATTCGTCGCCAAAATCTCGCCAAACGTTATGAACGGAGAAATAAGTAATTCTTACAGCTGATAAATGACTATTGGTGTCTAAATACAAAAGAATTACTCAAAGTATCTGTTCTCATGAAAGGAACGAGCTAGATCCACGAGAATGATCTCACCAAATTTATCGCATGATATTACATATGAAAATTGAACATTGTCGTTTCCTACTACATAAAAAATCCTCTATAACTTTGTAAATGGCTTTTTCATCTTTCTCGCATATTTTAGAGTTCGTGATCTTGACTTGTTAAATTTTCCGCTAGGGAGCACTGCAATCATGTGTCGATTTCTAATAATTCGACAATCCTCTCTCTCTAAATGGAAGATGTTCTAATGTTCTCTCCTCATGTTCTCTTCTCTAATGTTCAAAGTCCGTGAACTCACCTTTTTAAATTATCCGCTAAGGGGCACTGCAATCACGTGTCGTTTCCTACTAATTAGACAATCCTCTATGACTTTGTAAATTGCTTTTCCATCTTTCTCGCATTTTTCAGAGTTCGTGATCTTAATGTGTTAAATTATCCGCTACGGGACATTGAAATCACGTGTGAATGCCTAATAATTCGACGATCCTCTATAAATGGCTTTGTTCAAAATTTGTGATCTGAACTTTTTTTAAATTCTCAGCTAGGAGGCACTAGAATCAAGTGTCGATTTCTAGTAATTAGACAATCTTCTTTAACTTCGTAATTGGATTTTTCCATTTATATCGCTGTTTTCGGAATTCGTGATCTTAATTTTTCAAATTCTCCGTTAGGAGGCACTGCAATCACGTGAGGATTCCTAATAATTAAACAATCCTCTATAACTTTATAAATGGCTTTTACGTCTGTCTCGCATTTTTCAGAGTTAGTGATCTTAATTTTTTAAATTTTCCGCTAGGGAACACTGAAATCCCTTTTATCGACCATCATCCTGTGTACACTTATGGACCTTTCTTAGCAAAGTGATTGAAGCTGTTTAAGGATTTTCATAATAATCCTGTCTATACGACTTTTATAAAATGGTTTCAAATAAGCTAGGAAATATGCACAGTGCACTTTAAATGTAGAAGTAGCTCAATAAATAGAATATTGCAACAGGTAGAGATCAATGGTTACAGTGTCTACTAATAGATACTTACTATATTCAAGAGAAACAAACTCAATGAGGATATGTTACAGGATGCAAACATCCTCAATGAGGATATGTTACAGGATATGAAAATTCCTTATATTCTAAAACCTAAAATAAATTCTAAGATTTCAAATAAATGGAGAAGGAAGTAACATTTTGTTAGATAAGGTACAATTCAATTTTAGACTATTTCACTTTCCCTACATTACTTGGTAACAGATAGGGGAAGCAATCAAATGAGGCCAAAAATTGGAAGTCGAGGTTTTGATAGATTTACAAGTTTGGGCATTCCAGAACACGAATAAACTATTTTTAGGATGATGTCTGTGTGCGCATGGTACGTAGCTATCCGACTTAGTAAGTAAAAGTACATTGTGCAATGGATAAGGTAAAACTAAGACAAGGTAATTTTAGAAAAAAAAAATACTTTTCTATAAAATGGTATGAAAAAGTAAAAAAAATTGATGCTGGCAGCACATGACTTTCCCTGCAGATTTATATTCACATTCTCTTTATTTCTTCAATAATTCATTAGATTGAGTTTAATTGAACAAATTAACACCCATAATTATTTTAAATTACACTAAATTTACACTTTTAATTTAATTTTCGTTTTTATTTGGTAACTGACTTATTTTCAAAAGTGGCGTAGCAAAAATGCCAAAAATCTACAATATCTCAAGAACGGCTAGTCTTGGAGTAATGGGTTGGTCTTATTATTTTCGTAGTCGAACATTACGTATAAAACAAGCATTTAATTGATATAATTATGTATGCGCAGTCTTTTATTTCAGATTTGGCAATTTTGGGAGTCATTTCGAAAAAAAAGCAGGTTGTTTTACCCCGAATCGTACTAAAATCTAATCAGAAACAGGGTAACCCACAGGTGACTTATCTATAAATGTTTATGAAATTTTGTTAATTAGCTTTTAAGCAAGTGTGGATACAAACTCTGGACGGACACACGCAGAGACACACATTCAGATATCACGCTAAAAATAGTTTTTACGTTCCCTGCAATACATGGTAATGTGTAGGGAAAGTATTGGAATCGTCGAAAATCGCACCTCGAGTTTTCGACGGATCTACACGTTTCGAGACCTCTAGAAAACGAAAAAACAATTTTTAGTTTGACGTCTGTGTGTGTGTCTGTCTGCTTGTCAGTCTGTTTGTCTGTGCAATGTATATATTCTCTATAACTCAAAAACTAATAGACCAAATTTCATAAAATTTGGCAGGTAAGTCACTTGGATGTGACCCTGGTGCTGATTATAGTTTTTGGTACGATTCGTAAAAACAGAACCCGCCTTTTTTACGAAATGGCCCCTAAAAATTGCATTTATTCGCTTTAGTTAAAATACTAATTGACCAAATTTCACAAAATTTGGTAGACAACTTACTTGTTGGATACTCTGCTGATTAGAATTTGGTACTATTCGGAAAAGAAGAACTCGCCTTTTCTACGAAATGGCCGGAAAAAATTTCATGTATCCACTCTAACTAAAATACTAATTGACCAAATTTCACACAATTTGGTAGACATGTTACTTGTGGGATACTCTGGTGCTGATTAGATTTTGGAATGATTCGGAAAAGAAAAACCTGCCTTTTTTTACGAAATGGTCCGCCAAAAACGCCAAAATCTAAGAAAAAGACTAAGTAGTGTATGCTCAAATGTATCAATTAAATTCTTGTTTTATACTTAAATTTGGAGAGGAAAATAAAATAACAGACTCCATTATACTTTAGGACTAACCGTTTTCAAGATATTTGAAATTTCTTGCATTTTTGCTACGCCGATTTTGGAAAAATGTCCAATTACCAAATAAAAACAAAAATTGAATTAAAAATCAAATTTAGTGTTATTTGGTTCAATTAAACTCAATTTAATAAATTATTAAAGAAATAAAGAATATATGAATTTGAGTCTGCAGGGAAAGTCATGCGCTGGCTGCATCAGGTATTTTCGTTTTGTAGATTTCCCTAAACGTCTGCCGAAAATAGATTTGTGATTTTTGACATGATCCTAATACTTTCCCTACACATTAGGATGTATTGCAGGGAAAGTGATAGTAAAACCTCGAAGAAAAACCATTTGCATATCACACATTTAAAAGGATAAATTCTGTGCACGAAATGGCTGTTACAAAACTCGTAAAAGAAAAAAAAATAAATGAAATAACTGCTTTATTCTAAATAAATGCTAAAAATCTATTCGTCTGGGGGTTGTTTAACATCAGTCAATAAATTATTTTAAAAGTTATAGCAGTTTTGTGAAAGTTCAAGAATCTAATTGACTTTCATTAGAAAGACAAATAAGTTCTCACGAATTTAATAGCGTTATGTCAACATATAAAAAGCTAATGTTTATATTAGATTCAAGTTAAATTGCCGGAGGAGCAGCACGAATATATCATAAGTGGGCCTTTGAAAAGCTTTCAAAAGATTGAATTTCAAAATGGAGAAATTAAATAAATTGCATTTCAATTGAGTATTAGCTGCCGAGCGTTACACATTTTAAAATCCGCTTTTGCAAATGGGGGTATAACCATGAGTGTTATTGATGAATTAAATATATTTCCTAGTTCATGGATATTTAAATCGAGTAAAATAGATAATAATAGCACATGATGCGATGGAGAAATGGCACGAGTTTCATATTCATCAAATTAGTAGGTAACTACCAGGATCTATGTGCTTTTCCCAATATGATCTGCTTACGCTTGTTTGGATTCTGTAAAACTGAGATCAAATCTGTTCAAATATGTAATCTCTCTACAGTAAAACAAGAAAGATCAATCATGCATAAAGCGTTGGTTATGAAACACATTTATGCAATTACCAACTGCAATGTAATTTGATTTAAATATCTCTAAAATGCGATATATTCAACGGTAATTTTTTTTTAAACTGTCACAATACTGCAATGATTTTTATAATTGAAAACTTGAAACTTCAACGAAAAGATGAACTTTATTTAAATGACGTCATTGAAATATAAATCGCCTGGCTTTCTATGAAAAAACAGTAAATATTTCATTCATGCACTTTTATTCAATTCCTTTTATCCATCACAATATTACAATAATTTATTTTACTTAAAAACTTAAAACCGGGGAGGTAAAAGTAATTTAACTCTATGTTTAAAATTTCATTGAAAAAGCTTTTATAAAATCGTCTGCTTCTCAATGTAAAATCAATGCAAAATCAAATTCGCTTAAAACTCAGTGTTCTCAATGTTCTCAATGTTTCATTTATATAAACTATATTGCAGACTCTAGAGCTAAATAATTTTGTGGTAAAGAAATTAAACAATTTCTATATAACTCATCTTACAGCTTGATATGTTTACATTTTCCATAAGTGAAAATTAGGCTTCACTGTAGAAATAATTAAAGTTTGATGATCATTTAAGCTCAAATATATAGTAATTGCGTTTTTCAAAATATAAATTCACACAAATTAAGTACAAATAAAGCTGTTTTTGGACGTATACAACACTAAATATAAATTAAAAAGAACTTTAAAAATCACGATTTGAACAAAGATGTATGCCACATTTTCTTTTGAAGTGTGTCACGTGATTTCCTTATATAATATGGGTGTAATTATAATTTTTATTTTTATTTAAAAATTATCGAATATATTTTGCTGAATTTTCTTTCATATTTTTATGGGATAATTTGAATATTTCCAAAATTTTCTGAAGCAATTTGTAAATATTAATTTTGCATAATAAATGTTTGAAAAATTAAGTCCCATATGGTTCATTGTATTTCATTTTTTCAACCCGGGTTCAATCCAAAACTAATTGGGCGATATTTATATTACCATATGTTCCACAGACCGTCTGAACAACATACTAAAATTTCATTTTGATAAAGTCAATTTAACGGCAGTTATCACGCGAACGAACAGACAGACAGACAGAATGAATAAGTCATAAACACTTTTCAACTATGTTGTAAGGTGTTAATAAAACAAGAAAGATCAGTCACGCATAAAGGATTGATTATGAAATACTTTCGAACTGCAATGCAATTTTATTTAAATATCTCAATGCGATACATTCAGCAGTGATATTTTTAAAATTATCACAATACTACAATTTATTACATTTGAAAACTTCATCAAAAAGAAATGAGCTTTATTCAAATAATTTCATCGAAATATAAATCATCTGGCTCTCTGTATACAGTAAATATTTCATTCTTAAGCTTCTTTCCCTTCCTTTTATTCAATGGCGATATTTATAAATTTATCACAATACTACAATAATGTATTTTATTTAAAAACTTAAAACCATGGAGGTAAAATAGTGCATAATTGCATGATTAAATCTTCATTGAAAAATACAATAGAATCGTCTGCATCTCTGTGTAAAATCAATGAATGTTTCATTTATATCAGCTATATTGCAGACTCCAAAAAATAGTGTAATTACGTTATCGCAGTATATAGATGTGCATAAAAAAGAATTAAAAATAAAGCGGTTTTAGGACGGATGCAACACTAAATATAAATTAAAAAGAACTTTAAAAATCTCGATTTTGACACAAGATGGATGGCATTGGTCATTTAAACTCAAATATATTGTAATTGCGCTGCTTCAAAATATAGATGCACAGAAATTAAACAAAAATTAAGCGGATTTAAGACGGATACAACACTAAATATGAATTAAAAAGAACTTTAAAAATCACGATTTTGACACAGGATGGATGCCCTATTTAATTTTAAAATGGGTCACATGATCTTTTCATATAATATGGATGTAATTATTATTTTAATTTTTATTTAAAAAACTACCGCATATATTTTGCTGAAATTTTTTATATAGTTTTATGGGGTAATTTTAATATTTCCTAAAATTTTTCTAAAGCAATTTGTTAATTTTAAATTCGCTTAAAACCTGTTTGGAAAATTAGGTTCCATTGGGTTCAACGTATTTCATTTATTCAACCCAGGTCCAGTTCAAAACTAATTGGGTGATATTACTCTTTTATACTGCCGTAGGTCCCACAGACCGTCTGAACAACATACTAAAATTTCATTTTAATAATTTCATTTTTACGCCAGTTATCGTGCGCACGGACAGACAGACAGACAGACAGAATGAACAAAGTCACAAACAATTTTCACAGTTACCTTACACCTTTCTGGTAGGTCGGACGGTCTGGGTCTCAACAACAACAACGACAACAACAACAACAAACAATTTTCAACTATGCTGTAAATTGTTAAAAAGTAACCGCCGCCGCTGTTGGATAAATTTCTAGTCCCTAATTGACTAAATTTGAAAACATGTGGTAGATAAGTCACATATATATTACCTTGGTACTGATTAGATTGTGGTACATTTCGAAGAGAAATAGCCTGCCTTTTTTATTACAAAATGTCCCCCCCCCCCTCCAAATTACCAAAATCTAAAATAAAAGACTACGTATGTTAAATGTATCTATTATATGTTTGTTTTATGTATAATTTTTGATGACAACTCTAGGACTAAGCGTTCCCGATATATTTTAGATTTCAGTTTTCTGCCACGTCGAGTTTAAAAATACGTCCTGCCCTCAAATGAAAACGAAAATTGAAATAAAACTATAAATTCAGTGTAATTTAAAATGAATATCCACATTATATTGTGCAACTAAACTCAATTTAATGAAATGAGGAAAAAAGAAAAAGTAAATGAGTTTGAATCTGTAAGGAAAGCCATGTGCTGTCCACGTATTTTTTTTTTGTTTCCTCTCTATGCGTTAAGTTCTGATATACGTAATTCCATGGTTCACATCTGTCTGTAACGTTTGACAATATATATGGGGGAAACATTTGGATACATTAGTGACAAATTTGGAAACTGTGGGCGCAAGAATAAAATAACGTTAAGTTACACTTTAAGCTTAATTATCATTAACATATCTGATATCTTTACATGGCCGTAAATTGATCGTATAGTGGCACTTATTTATTAAATTGTATATTGATTTGTTGTGCCGCTATTAAAACCCCCCAATTATTTATCTTTCGTGCGAGTTCTGTAAAAGAATTATTAATTAATATAATACTAAATGGATCACACCATTTTAACTTTAACAATAAAACATTTATTAACAACATAAAATACTTATTAAATTCATTACACAATTAATTATATTGTTTCGGCGGAGGGAACATGTGAGACCACTTAAATTGCCTAAAATATGTTTAGACCTAGATATCTTTTTGAGGAACACGTACCTTCAAGTCTGTCTTGGACTTTGTTAGCAGCACGTACTTGATGTCGTCCTTATTACTAGCATTAAGTCGTGGTGTGATGCATCGACACGTAAATTCGTCGATCATATTGTACTGCTGACTCAAATACTCGCACTTATTTCATTCCCTTAGGTTGTTCTCTCCACATATCTAGTTGTCGTGCTATATTTTCTAAGTCATCGTTCTTAGTGTAATGTCGAACTCGAACTCGTATATCTAAGTCATCATCATTCTATCATAATGTCGCATCAGTATCTTCGAGTATACTTGCACAAGTCATCTCTCTAATTATATTTTTAAGTCTCTTTCTTAAGTCACAGTTTGCGGCTCCTTTCCCTCGGGGGTGTTACTCCCCCTTTGCTTTCATTTGCAGCATTGAAAGTGACGCAATAAGCACGTTCTCCATTGGTTAATCATTTATCCAATGTCGTGGTTCACATTTTCGTAAGCGTTCGTTCGGACCCATCTGCCTTGACACCCCTAAATTTATGGTTTGCTGTAACCTTGGCGTAAACCTTATCGTCATTCAGACTGGAGGTATTGTCCGATGTTTCAGATCAATAAATAACTGGCATAAAACTGTCTCACCAAAGCACACGTGAGATCTATTTCTGATCTCACAGAAACTTTTTGAAAATTATTGGCAAATCGACAAAAATGTCTCGAAATTTACAAAAATGTCACCATATTTACGAAACTTGCGGAAAATTATTTTGATTTGAGACATTGCAATAATTGACTAAAAATATTTTTTAGCCCTGTTGTCAAATATTCAGCAATCAACGAAATGATATTTGTATTCAATAAAGATACTTTGTTAAATTGATCTACGTACGCGTGACAGCTGAGCTTCAGTTTAGAAGTTTGTTTGATTCCAAGGTTCGTGGAATTACTTATATGTAATATTTTATATATATATATATATATATACTCAAGGTCAGTATTCTATTAACATTCTATTGATTTATCTTGCAGCAGTATAAGAAGTTGATAAAAATATCAACCGGCTTTAAAGTATCATGAAGTCTTCATACTTGACCTACACAACACAGCAACTGTAGTTTCTATGGCGCGGTTCATAGCATTGTGCTACAGCCAGAGCTTTAGAGCACAAAAGTTATCATTAGTCCTCAATAAGGAGAGAGACAGAGGTGCGATAGCTATGTCTCTTTATTTTGACGAAAAAATGCCCTTTTAACACTTTCCAACGTAGTTGTGAAGTGTTTATGATTTTGTTCATTCTATCTGTCTGTCTGCCCGTTCGGTAGCGTTTGTCTCTGAGTCCAACTGCCCCACTTTCCAACAAATATGGCGACTTTTTAACACGCTGCTAAATTAATCAAAATGCTGCCGAATTGATACAATAATACTAAATTAATGAGAATGACACCTAATTGATGAAAATTCAGTGTTTTGTAAAATTAAGTTAAATTTCTTTGATAATCCTTGTCGCTTTGTGGTAATTAAATAATAACTTTTGTAAATTTGTTTACAAACGGGACTAGAATGTTTTTTCTTTCAAATCTGCCTGTGAAGATAATTTTGTAAAGCGATAACAGATATTCTTATATTTATAGAATAATGAAAATACATAATTTAAAAAAAATCATTAGAATAACAATGCCATTTAAAATATTATGGGAATTGCACATAATTGAAGTTTTAATTTCTTTATAATATATATTAGCAACATACCCGTTCTTCATACGGAGTATATAATATATTGAAACTAAAAATTCACAATCATGTGCAAAATCGTATAGTATACTAAATGACATTGTTAATCAACTTATTCTGTTAAAATATTAAATTTATTGTTCTTAAAAAGAAGTTTAAGAACATCTGTTCTCGTTATGTGCAATAATCTTTACGGGCAGATCTGAAGAAAAAAACCTTCCTGGCCCCGTTTGTAAACAAATTTACAAAAACTATGAAATTGAATCAATATATGTAAAATAAAAGTGTTAAAATTGTATGGGGTCCGTACTACTTATATCCGTGAATTTTTGAATACTCGTAATCTTTAAACCTGAGGACTGTAATTGATTCTAATATATGCCAAAATCAAAGCGCTAAAATTGTATGGGAAGATATACCCGTACTACTTATAATGTCGTAGATAAGATGATATGTGTTAATAGAAGATTATCCGTATTACAATATGGGTCTCAAAAATCTTTGCCAAAATAAAACAGATGACGTAATAAATTGAAAATATCAATAATCCCCATAATCTTCATACCAGAAGCTCGTACTTGATTCCAATATATGCCAATATATGACAATATATACGTACTACTTATATTCTCGTAGATTAGAAGATATACCAGTCATTTGTAGAAGATGACCCGTATTACGTACAATATATAAGTTTCAACAATTTTTTTCCAAAATAAAACAATGGCGTAATAACATGAAAATATCAATAATAATAATATTTAAACCTGAAGACTGTAATTGATATTATCCAATCAAATATGCAATATCAATAAAATTTATTTTATATACATATATTTCTTATTTATATCTGAAAAGATTTAATACAGAAACGTCTGTCGCATAAGTACATTGGATTTAAATCCGATGCTAAGCGACATAATATAATTTTCTTTAAATAAATTGATGAAATATATCGTCTGCATCATGGAATTTTTGTGGAATTTTAAATGTGGAATTTTTATGGAATTTTTTTATGGAATTTTTAATTGTGAGTTTTAAATGAATATCTGGACAAACTCTGGTCCTATAAACTATAAACATAGACCACGTTTAAAGCGGGGCTATTTCAAGTATACCCCGAAAATTTTATCTAATTAGGTGCAGTCGTTCTGCCGTGAATCTGAGACAAACTTCAAGAAACTTGACATTCACAATTATGTGTAAATTCCTACAGTATTCTAAATGAAATTATTATTCAAAATATTCAATTAAAATATTTTATTTAATTCTTCTAAAAAATGCATAAGAATCTCGGAACTCGATATACAAAATTTTCTTCACAAGCAGATCTGAAGAATAAAGCATCCTGGTCCAGTTTGTAAACAAATTTAGAAAAAATACTTTTGTATTCTCACAAAACTACAGAGTTTATCTAGAAAATCGTACTTAATTATGCAACATATTGAATTTTCAACGATTTTGTGTCATTTTGATGAATTTAGCATCATTTTATCAATTTGTCGATATTTTCATCAATTTAGCGATATTTAAAAAGTCCCCAAATTTATCGCCATGTGAGACTGTAGAACTGACAGTTCCACTTGGCGATGAATTGACGAGACATCATCACAATACTATCCCCCTAACAAAACACAATTAATTTCATTTATTAGCGCAATTTTATCAATTTCAAGATATTTTTATGGATTTACAAATATCTTTAACCATTTTGGAGACATTTTAAAAACTCGCTAAATATGTTACTAAGTAGGATGGTTGGAATGACAGACAGATGCTACTGAAACATCATTTCAGTACCCTTGTCTAACAAAACATAATTAATTTCATTGATTTACCGTCGTTTTCATTAATTTGACGACATATCCGTCACTTTGGCAACGTTTAAGAGAAGTTGCCAAGTTACCGATATCCCGCTAAATTCATACAGAGTTTGCAGATCTGAAAAATAAAATATCCTAATTCCGTTTGTATATACTAAATGAAAACACTAAAGATGTATTAGAAGATATACCCGTCCTACTCTTATTCACTTTCAACAAACGGCTAAATGAGTTTATTGACTAAACATAATATATAAGTTTGAAAACTCTTAGCCAAAATAATTGAAAATGATGTACGCAGTCAGTATTTAATATAATTAAAAGAGAAATGAAACCGTTAATTTATGATATATTTTTATATTCATTTATTTACTATTCAAGTCGAAAAAATAATAATACAAATTAAAAAACACATTTAATTTAATTGCGTTGCTGAACAACATGATATAAGAAAGGATCTACCTCATAAAATGCTGATAATTAAAATACATTTTGATTCTTTAATACTTTTCATTGTTGAACAGGAGCCGGTGAAAGATAAACTATGATGATAGATTTTCCATTTAAATTCATGTTTCAAATATGCGAGTTTCAAAAATGACTAATAAGTGCAATAAACTTCAAACTCAGAGATATATAATTTTCTTCAAATAAATTGGTGGACAAAAATATAGTCTGCTAAATGCTATCTCAATGGAAAGTTTAATTGTTCGCTTTTAATTAATATCTCGACAACTCCTGGTCTTAGAAACTCGAAACATGGACTACATTTTAAGTGGTGCTATTTCAAGGCTACTCAGAAAATGTCACTAAATTTGGTTTAGCCGTTCTCCCGTGATAATGGTACAAACAAACAGACAGATTTTCAATTTTATTTATATAGACTTGCAGCATACTCGTTCTTTGTACGATGTATATAATATAAAGGAAATCAAAATTCACAATCATGTGCAACTTCCTATAGTATACTAAATGACATTTCTAATCAAAATATTCTGTTAAAATATTTAATTTTATGTTTCTAAAAAAAAAGTTTAAGAATATCTGTTCTCGCTATACAAAATTATATTCACGGGCAGATTTGAAGAATAAAACATCCTGGGCTCCATTTGTAAGAAAATTTACAAAAAATATGGAATTGAATTCATATATGCAAAATAACAGCGCTACAATTGTGTGGATCCGTACTACTTATATAGGCGAATATTAAAAGATATAACCTATATTAATAGATTACATAAAGCTCTATTAGTAGATTAGTAGATTTGTATATTAGTAGATTATCAGATTAGATTAGAAGATTAGTAGATTAGTAATAGTATTAAAATATCAATAAACCTCTATTCTTTAAACCTGAAGGCAGTAATTGATTCCAATATATGCCAAAATGAAAGTGCTAAAATTATATTTGAAGATATAACCATACTACTAATAATGGCGTAGATAAGAAGTTATGTCCGAGTGTTAGTAGAAGATTACCAGTATTACAATATGAGTCTCAAATATCTTTGCAAAAATAAAACAGATAACGTAATAAATTGAAAATATCAATACTCCCTGTAGTCTTCATACCAGAAAGCCTTATTTGATTCCAATATATGCCGAAATATATGCCAATATACCTGCACTACTTATATTCTCGTACATTAGACGATATACCCGAGCATTTATAGAAGATTACTCTTACAACGTACAACATATGAGTTTAAACAATTATGCCGCAATAAAACAATGACATAATAACTTGAAAATATCGATAATCTCTGAATCAATAATCCCTGAAAATATCAATAATAATAGTGTTTAAACCTGAAGACCGTAATTGATTTTAGCTAGACAAAATTGTAATGGCAATGAAATTTATTTTATATACACATCTTTATTATTCAAATCGGAAAAGATTTAATAAAACTCGTTTGCCGCATGAACACATTGGATTTAAATCCTTCGCTACGCGACATGATAATATTTGCTTCAAATAAATTGGAGGAAAAATATCGTCTGATTGATGCTAGCTCTATGGAAGGTTTGGCGACATTTCCGTCAATTTAGCGGCATTTTAAAAATTCGTTAAATATATCGCCAAGTAGGATTATAGAACTGACAGTCCCACTTGGTGACAAATTGACGCGAACATCATCACAATACTATTCCCTAACAAAACATAATTTATTCAATTTATTTAGCTCAATTTTATCAATTTCGAGATATTTGTATGGATTTGAAAATATTTTTATCAATTTGGTGACATTTTAAAAATTCGTTAAATGTGTTACTAAGTATTACGCTTAGATTTACAGACAAATGCTAACGACACATTATTTCATTACTTTCTTCTAACAAAGCAAACTAAATTTTATTGATATGCGTCGTGTATAACAAATTGGCGCCATTTCCGTCAATTTGGCAAAAAAGAAAATTCGCCAAGTTAGCGATATCCCGCAAAAACGTAGCTCTGAATTTGTAGATCCGAATAAAACATCCAGATCCCGTTTGTATATACTAAATGAAAACACTACAATTGTATTAGAAGATATACCTGTTCTACTCTTTTTCTTTTTCAACAATCGGCTCTAAATGAATTTCTTGGCTAAACACAATATATGAGTTTAGTAGCTAAACATAATATGGAAACTCGAAAACTCTTTGCCAAATTAAATGAAAATGATGTATGCAGTTCGCAATTAATATAATTAAAAGAAATATCAAACCATTCATTTATAAGATATATTTTTATATCCATTTATTTATTATTGAAATCGAATAAATAATAACAAACATTAACAAACACATTTAATTTACCTGCGTTTCCGAGCAACACGATATATCCTCATAAAATGTTAAAATAATTAACCATTTTGATTTCTTAATACTTTTCCTCATTGAGTAAAAGGTTGTGAAAAATAAACCATGGTGATAGATTTTCCAATTAAATTCATGTTTTCAAACAATTCATAATTCCAAAGAGTGACTATTTAGCGCAAAAATTTGCCACCAAATTCAGAGATAAAATTTTAATTATAAAATGTTATTCAATTTTATTTATATAGCGTCCAAAAGGGTATACTGCCATTAAGTGATATGAATGAAATATTTACTGATTTTGCATCGAGACACAGAAGATATATATTTTGATGACGTCATTTTAATAAAATTAATTATTTTTAACTAGAATTGCCTTTTCAATGAAGTTTTAAATTTTCAAGTATAATAAATTATTGTAGTATTTCAATAGTTTAAAAAATATCAACACTGAATGTTTCACATTGAAATTCAGTTGGAAAGTGTTTCATAACAGTTTTTGTGCATGATGCATCTGTCTTGCTCGATTCTGAAATAGTTTTCACACGTTTTATCAACCTTTTATATTATTATTAACACAGTATTTTTTATTAAAGACTAGCAGCATACATGTTCTTAGTATAGAGTATATAATATAAAGTAACTTAAAATTCAAAATCATGTGCAAATTCCTATACTATACTAAATGACATTTTTAATCAAAATATTCTGTTAAAAATTTAATTTAATGCTCCTAAAAAGAAGTTTAAAAATCTCTGTTCTCGCTGTACAAAATTATCTTTGGCAGATTTGAAGAATAAAACATCCTGGCCCCGGATATAAGCAAATTTACAACAAATAAGGAATTGAATCAATATATGCAAAATAAAAGCGTTCAAATTGTATGGAACCCATACTACTGATATTCGCGATTATTAGAAGATATAAGCTGTATTAGTAGATTACATGTATAAATTGAAAATATCAATAAACCCGTAATCTTTAAACCTGAAGGCAGTAATTGATGTCAATATATGCCAAAAAGAAAGTGCTAAAATTGTATGGGAAGATATACCCGTACTACTTATAATGTCGTAGATAAGAAGATATGTGTTAATAGAAGATTATCCGTATTACAATATGGGTCTCAAAAATCTTTGCCAAAATAAAACAGATGACGTAATAAATTGAAAATAACAATAATCCCCATAATCTTCATACCATAAGCTCGTACTTGATTCCAATTTATGCCAATATATGACAAAATATATGCTAATATACCTGTACTACTTATATTCTCGTAGATTCGAAGATATACCAGTGCATTTATAGAAGATTACTCGTACTACGTACAATATATGAGTTAAACAGTTTTTGTCATAATAAAACAATGGCATAATAACTTGAAAATATCAGTAAATCCTGAATCAGTAATCAACGAAAATATCAATAATAATAATGTTTAATCCTGAAGACCGTAATTGATATTATCCAGTTAAAAATGCAATATCAATGAAATTTATTTTATATACATATCTTAATTATTCAAATCGGAAAAGATTTAATAAAAATCGTATGCCGCATAACACATTGGATTTACATCCATTGCTAAACTACATCATATCATTTGATGGAAAATAAATTGATGGAAATCATAACGTCAGATTAATGCGATCTCCATGGAAGGTTTGGCGACATTTTCGTCAAGTTAGTGATAATTTAAAAAATCGCCAAATTTATCGCCAAGTGGGACTAAAGAACAGATAGTCCCATTTTTGCGACAAATTGACGAAACATCATAACGATACTCTCCAAAAACAAATCACAATTACTTCCATATATTTAGCGCAATTTTATCAATTTCAAAACATATTTATCTATCGACTTACAAACATTTTTATCAATTTGGTGACATTTAAAAATTCTCTAAATGTATTATTAAGTAGGACGGTTGGACTGACAGACAAATGCTAACGGAACATAATCTCAGTACTCTTTTCTAACAAAACAATTTAAATTTCATTGATTTGCGTCGTTTTTATCAATTTGGTGACATTTTAGTCAATCTGCCAACGTTTAAGAAATTTTTGCCAATTTAGCAATATTCCGCCAAATTCGTAGCTCTGAATTTGCAGATCTGAATAAAATATTGTGATTCCGTTTGTATATGTTACCGGCAATGTATGAAATCCGGCATTCTATTGAATAGCTAGGCATTATATAGAATACTCAAAATTGGTCGGCAATCTATGAAACGATTAAAATTTCACACATTTCTTAGGCATTCTATAGAATGCCGAATGACAAACCGGCAAAGTATGAAATATATATCCGATTTATTCCTTTTTTCATACTTTGCCCAAATAGCATTTGTCCTTCTATAGAATGCCTAGGTATTATATACAATGCCTAGGGAAAGTATATAATGATTCTTATGTGTCGAAAGCCCAGACCAGCCGACTCGTCCTGGGACTTGGAACACTTTAATGGATGGCCGGAATGATTCTTATGTGTCATACTTTGCCTAAAAACGGCCGGTATTCTATAAAATGCCTAGGTATTCTATAGAATGCCGGCATTTCATACATTGCCGGTAACATATATACTAAATGAAAACACTAAAATTGTATTAGAAGATATACCTGTTCTACTCTTTTTCAGTTTCAACAATTGGGTAAATGAATTTATTGGCTAAACACAATATATATGAGTTTATTAACTAAACACAATATATAAACTTAAACACTCTTTGCCAAAGTAAATGAAAGTGATGTCTGCACTCCGCAATTAATATAACTAAAAGGAAAATCAAACCGTTCATTTATAAGATATATTTTTATATCCATTTATTTATTATTTAAATCGAGAAAATAATACTAAATATTAAGAAACACATTTAATTTAATTGAGTTGCCGAGTAAAATGATATATCCTCATAAAATGTTAAAATTAATTAACCATTTTGATTTCTTAATACTTGTCATCGTTGAATATAAGCATGCGAAAACTAAATTATGGTCATAGGTTTTCCATTTAAATTCATGTTTTCAAATAATTCATAATTTCAGAAAGTGACTATTTAGCGCAAAAACTTGCCATGAAACTCAGAGATAAAATTTTAATTTTCACATTTTAAACAAACGAATTTAAACCTTTTCGTTTTCAGGAACCAGGGAGTTTGAGAGTAGAACTCCTAAGAAAAAGTTTCGGTTTCTATTACTATCTCGACAACCTCTGGTGTTAGAATCTCGAAACTTAGACTAAATTTAAGGGGGGGGGGGTGTTTCAAGACTACCCACAATATTTCTTCAAATTCGGTTCAGCCGTTCTCCCGTGATAATGGGCCAGACAGACAGACAGACAGTAAAAGGCAAATGCATAGAGCGAGGTTAATAACATATAACGTTTTCATTAATCAAAGAAAAAAACCTCTAAACTTTTAAGCCTAAAAAAACTGTTTATGAAACTCAGGATAAAAGCAAATATATTTTTGTTTAAATTTTGTTCATATACAGATATTTATAGCATTTGAAATTATATAATGTAATTCATGTCTGATATTTCACTTAGACATAAATAGCCTTAAAATCTAAACTCCAATTGATCTGAGTACTAAGAATAGAAAATTCACAATGGAAAATATTGTATATGTGCATTTTAAATATAATATTTCCTTTTAAGAAGATATTCTGTATTTATATTCCGCGTTATTTGGGGAAGCAACCAATACAATAAATTAAAAGTTGAATATAGCTTGAAAATTTGACAAAACCTGCTGTTTCCATTGTTAAAAAAATAATTGAATTTATTTTCAGAATTCTAACTTTCCAATCGCTTTGTTTACATAGATACACTGAGAATAAATTCACTTGAGTTCTTTGTTTACTTTCCAATGCGTTCGCGAAAAATGTAGGTACTTAATATAACTCCCATAATTTTGCCTACAATGCATAGCAAATTGAAAGAGAATGTATTATTATGGGATCAAAATTTTAACTTAGAATCTTATGGATCAACACAAGTTGAGTATATGTGAGCACATAGAAAGAAACGGTTTATAGAGAAATCATCTAACCTTCTGAACGAAATATATGTGAATTTATCGGCATGTACATGTATGTCTGAGAGTATATGTATAATGCCCTTAATACCCTTAAAAATAATCTTTACACACAGCTGAGTAAGATTGAAATTCAAGAAGTGATGAAGTACACGGTCTAAAATTTACGAAATAACGAATTACACTTATCATGTTTAAATAATTATATGTTCCAAAATATGTAAATGTATCTTTCAAATTCACGAATTTAGAAAATAACAAATGAAAAATATTCTCAAAATATCATTCGCCGATGGCCTGCGCTATTTCATCTGTTATCGTCTTTCTTCGCTCGCCCATTGGAAAGCTAGCGCTATCGTCTGCAATTGCAATCTATATAAAGTTAAAATCTGTCTGTCTGTATTTGTGTGTTTTTGTTTCGTCATTACGGTAGAACGGCTGCACTGAATTTTATGAAATTTTGTGGATAGCCATGAAATACACCCATTTAAAATTTAGTCGGTGTTTCGAGTTTCTAGGACTAGGGGCTGTCGAAATATTAATAAAAACCCACAATTAAACGTTCCATGGAGGTATCCGCCAATTTATTTGAAGATAATTATATATCATGTCGCTTAGCAACGGTTTTAAATCCAATGTGCTTATGCGGCAGATGATTTTTATTAAATCTTTTCCGATTTCAGTAATAAAGGATTGTATAAAAAATAAATTTTATCGAAGTTGAATTTTTGAATGGATTATATTAATTAAGGCCTTCAGCTATAAAGATTATGGAGATTATTGATATTTTCAAGTGTTATTACGTCATCTGTTTATTTTGGCAAAGATTTTGAAACATATTGTAGTATATGTAATGGTCTACTAATACATGTGTGTATATCTTCTAATCCAAGAAAATATAATTAATTGGCATATCTCGCCATAGAATTTTAGCGCTTTCTTTTCGGCATATATTGACTCCATTCCATATTTTGTGTAAATTTGTTTACAAACGGGACCAGAATATTTTATTTGTCAGATATGACTGTGAAGATAATTTTGTATAACGAGAACAGATATTATGAAACTTTTTTTTAGAAGTATTAATTTGCATATTTCAATAGAATGTTTTGAATAGCAATATAATTTACAATATTATAGAAATCGCACATGACTGTGAATTTTGAATTCACGTATATTCCGTAAAAAGAACGTATATTCCGAAGATAGTGGAAAAATAAATTTGACAAAATGACTTAAGATAAACTATTTTCGGATTTTAGAATTTGTCACTTTTAAACTAATTCGATTTAAACATAAAACAACGCCGAGATATGTTATACCGGAAGTTCAATTAACACAGTATCGAATTTCAAGACTGTCCAAAGATTAGATTTTCCGCTATATACGACACACACACAAACCTATCAACATCTATTATTATATAAGCTGCAATTTTTATGCAGATTTTGATTTTAATTATAATACTGTAAAAGAGGTACGCTTGAAATATCGAAAACGTCTGCTGACTGTTCTTCTGATCAAATGATTGAAAATAATTTCTATTAATGGATGATATTTACTCAAACTAAATAATATATTATAATGAAAATATTGCTTTTACAAAAATGTTCGATTAGAAATTTTGATGCTAATATACATCTTAAAATCTCCTGAACACGTTTTAACTATATTCAAAGTGATGTCTGTTTGTGTGTATGTCATATGTCTGAGATCGATTTCTTGTGTACACAATAGCTGTCATAAATATTGTTGCGAGCACTTAGTGTTCTGTTTGGCGCCTCCTCTTTCGTCTGTCTCGAAGGCCAGGCGTAGAATATACAGTGCATGACGTCAGCATGACGTGAGGATGACGTAATCTCAGTGTTTCCAGGATTTCCCAAATAGAAGAAGGGTTACCAAGATTTCATAGTTAGAAGAAGGGTAGCCAGAATTGGCGATGCATCGCAAATTAGGCGATATTCGGCGACTACTGGAATGTTCCAAAAACTTCTCGATAGAACGATTATTCTTTGAGATATAGATATTTCCAGAAGTTTCTATGGAGAGACTACAAAAAGGACTCACCCCTTTGTTGTAGTAGAGTTGACGAATAAAAGTGACACGAACTATATTGGACTGTGATTTTTGTCAATGTTATGAGAATAGTAGCTGCTGTTTCGTGTAATTACTTTCGTCAACATTTTGAGAATATTGTCACTTATTCTGCGAAAGTAGTGGAGCATTTAAGAGCTGTTTGATTGTATATTGGTCATGTTTACTTTGTGCTTGTGAATAAACGTAGGTTAATCAGAAACTTGGACTCGTTCTGTTATCTTGCATATACACAAGAGATTCCTGCGGCTACGATTTGTTACAATGTCAATGGATTTTTATCCGGCTTTGTTACAAAAATATCTATTCTAGAACTAGTTATAATTTTTAAAAATTCAAGTCAAAACTTCGAAATTTATTCGGTATTATATATTTTCTTGGCAGCACAGGATAAATATTGATGCAATTATGTATAAAAGAGTTTACTTATGGTTCAATGATCATAAAATTTAAAATCGGAATTATATATTTCCTTGTCAGCATCGGACAAATATTGATATAATTATGCATAAGAGAGTTTACTTTTGGTTCAGTGACTATAAAATTTAAAATCGGAATTATATATTTCCTTGTCAGCATAGGATAAATATTGATATAAATAAGCATACAAGATTTTACTTATGGTACAGTGATCATAAAACTTAAACGTCTCAATCATTGTATTGAAAATAGCCGCCATTAAAATGTTGTGTTCTTGACATCATTGGCCCCTTCGGAGGAAAAGGGAAATTTACCTCCCTACCAAAAGGGTACATTGCAAACTTCATATCAATCGAAATATTTTAAAAGACTATTAAAATGAAGGTAGACGTGCTATAATCGTGATAATTTGGATCACCAATACAAATTTTTCAAATTTTCTGTTGCAAAATTGGCAGAATTTGCAAAAAAAGAAAAATCACAAGCAACTTACAAGTAGATTCTGGTATGAGACGACCGATTAGAGCCACACTCGAATCAATTAGATTAAAATGTCTAAAACAGTCTAAAATTCTGGTAAAATATAGTAATCGAAGATATAACATTGTTTTCACTCATGGCAATTTCATGTGAACAGAAGTATAAATTTGCATGCATTAATTTTCATCGGTTTTTTCGATATTCAAACTAATATTAAGTGTGAAAGCCCCAGGCCGTCCGGCTCGTCCAGAGGACTTGGAGCAACAAAATGGACGACCGGGCTAATATTAAGTGTTGAAGACCCAGACCGTCCGGCTCGTCCTGAGGACATGAGCAGCCAGGGCTAATATTAAGTGTGTAGTTGTTGCATCATTTAGTCACTTTTTCCTTGCATCATTTAGTCACTTTTTCCAGGATTTTTTTCCTCATTTCCTCATTTGTTTCCATTCAAGTTTGTAAATGACTAGCAAAAAAAAAGGCTGAAATGTGTTGAATGTTGGCGAAGCGATATTGAAATCGTTAGTTTTATATATATATATATATATATATATATATATATATATATTAATAGATTAACAGATATGGTTCATTTTGTAACTTGGAACGCTTTCTATTTTTTTATACCGCGCCGGCCTGACTGGCATTTGACTGGTTATCTATTGTCTAACCAAGCCCAAGATGGCAGTTGCCACTTTCACCAGTTTTTCCTCTCCTGGTTGTACGCAGGATATTATTTTGAGGCTTGGGGGGGGGGGGGGGTTCAGGGTTTTTTCCTCATTTCCTCATTTGTTTCCATTCAAGTTTGTAAATGACTAGCAAAAAAAAAAAAGGCTGAAATGTGTTGAATGTTGCCCAAAACCTAGCAAATACAAAAACTTTCTTGAGGCTTTGAGTTATATATATTGAGTTATATTAGTTATATATATATATATATATATATATATATATATATATATATACGAATAAAAGAAAAAGTAAAGAAGGGGAAAACAAATGCAATGCATCTAATGGTAGAGGAGGATTGCGACTTCTCAATCCCGTTTAAAGCAGCTTTTACAGCCCGAGCAACGTTCACGGAACCGCTGCATTGCAAAGACTGAACCCCATATGTGCATAGTCAGAAGCACTCAACGGGGAGAGACAGAGCTACCGAAAAAGAAGGTAAAGAGGGGAACATTTGAAAAACCAGAAACCACTTCCCAAGTAAGAAAAAGTGCGCATGTGCAAGTCCACAACAGATGTGCAGTAACTATCCCAATCCAGCAAAATCCTCCTGGAATGCATTGGTTACGTGTTTATCGTCGGAATAAAGAATTGTAATATTTCTTCAAGAAGTTGATAGAATAATTTTTATTAATAGCTTCTAATACTATTCCATTGTTACTGGAAATGCAATCTTTCATTAAAATGTTGCAGTCAAGATTTCTTTTGAAATGACCCAAGAGAATATTTCTAAAAACGTTTCTAGATAGGTTGGTCCTCCAGTTGATGATATGGTTTAATCTGATCTTGTAACTAGCTCGTTTGTCATGTAAACATGTATATATACTCTGTTTTTGTGGTACTTAATAGTGATATCTAAGAAATCCACAGATCCATCCTTTGTATCACTGTTTTCTATCAATTCCAGATTTTTGGGATAAAAGGATATATATAAATCAAGTGTATTTTGATAATAACCATAAAGCACATCATCTACATAACGGAAATAAGGTATTTCATATAATAAATGTGTGCCCTTTTCATATTTAGTAAGATAGATGTCAGCCGATATGGAGGAGCAACCCCCCTCCCCCCATTGGTATTCCTTTAATCTGTTTATAATAGCTTTTTCCGTCAAATAAAATATTTTCTCTCAAGACTATATTCACTAGACCCAAGTATCTACGATAGGTAATGTAATTTTTCAAATCATATTCCTTATGAATTTCTTGCATAATCTGATAAAGTTGCTCTATATCAATATTATTAAATAAATCCCGAAAGTCATAACTCTTGAAACGCATGTCTTTATTACAAAATTTAATTCTTTTTATAATATCATGGCTGTTTTTGATCATAACGGTACCTTGTTTTTGTAAATCAATTAATACATGTTAAGAATATGTAAAAGTTTTAAATTGGCGATGGTCAAATATGATCCGCAACCCACTGTGATTGTGCGGAATTTCACGGGTTCCTTATGCAACTTTGGTATTAGAACTAGATAAAGGAACTTAATATTTTTTAAATCAATACCAATAATTTTGTATAAGGCTCTGATCCTATTAGCCAAGACATTACCACATGAGGGCAATGGTTCATACATATCCTCATCCTTATAACATGTGTGTAGATTTTCCACATAATATTGTTTGCATGTAAATGCATAATTAGACACTAGTATTTTATCCGTATAAGTCAAAACATAGCTTTCCCTGATATCAGTGATTGATCGTGGAATGGTGGCAAGTGAAGTTTTTGGATATTTCTTGTTGTAGTAATGGTGAAAACCATTGTTTAAATGATATTGCAATTCACTGAATGTATGAATAGGTATACTGTATTTTACAGCCAATCGGTAAATAAAATGATCCAAATCGTCACTGAAGTCTTTATATACATTTGTAAAGTCCTGCTCTCGAAATTTTGTACCCAATTGGAAAATTTTTTCAGTTGTTGATCTTCTATGAAATTCAAGTTTCCGGTAATAATATGTTAGTGGTAAGAGTCTCTATAAATACTGTCCTTACATTTACAGTTTTTTTCTCAAACACTGTAGCATTTTTACAGATATGATTGTAGTTATATAGCTTTCTGCCGTAAGTACGGACGAATCGGTAATTCAATTTTACAATAGTGGATGGGATTGGTAAATATTTATTAATATGGTATAGAAGAGAGTTGAAAGGTATTCTGTCATAATTCTTGTTTTTAAAAGTTGTCATAAATTCTTTTGTAATATTTTTTTGTGTTTATGGACTCAAAGTTATATTATATTTGTTGACCTTTAACTTGATCATATCCATCATAATTGCCATGAACCTATAATTTTCTTCTGTGAGTTCATTAGGTTCTTTGGAAGTATATTGTAGTTTAAATTGTCATATTTGTGACAGATATTTATGTCTAATTCCATATATTACCTTTTTAATCCTACTGATTTTTATAGTTGTGTCATTTTTGAATTTTTCAATAAAATTCATGATTTTTTCTTGTGTATACTGATAACTGATCATACGTTGTTTTTTCCTCTATACCAACGATGGGTTTTAGTTTGTGGTATATTCCTTGACACAGGTTCCGCGTTGTCTTTCATGCAGTTTTCTATATTAAAGGTTTCTTTAAAAACCACAGAGTTAAGTCCAAAAGGATATGCCGCAGTGTATTGTCTAATGTGAGTACCTTCCCACCAGAATCTTTCTTTAAGACCAGGCACTATATCGATTATAGTAACTTCAATTTTGGTAAAATCCTGACTTTGAAAGTGTCTTATTTCCAGATTTGTCACTGTTGTCTCTTGATTTTTAGATTTACGAATTTGGCTTCTGTGCAAGTTAATTCTAACATTCAAAGGATTCTTTGTTTGTCCAATATATCTGGTCTGACAAGTTAGGCATGTAATACAATAAATGGCCTTATAAGTTTTGCAAAACATCCTACATTTAATATCGTTGTTTGTGATTTGTAGTGGGTCAGCAGCAGGGCATAACTTGCAACTCTTAGATGTGAACTTTCTAAATTTGTAATTACTCATGTTGCTATAATGACTATAAAAAGATTTTAAAAAATATATGATCCATTATGGATCGAGTCATTATAAACACATTCATCAGTACGTACGATTTTTGTAGTTGTCATTGGCATATCTGGTTCACATTCAATAGGTTTGAAGAAATGTCTGATAGAAGTCATCACAGATAAGGTTACGAGGGTAACTGTATATCGATGTTACAAAGATCCTCATATGTTATAACACCGGGAAAATACTCGTATTCAATATTTTTGCCAGTCGATAAAATGTATAAAGAACTCATTCATATTGAAAGTTTCAACAGTTTTACTCGTATTGAGGAGTATATAGATTGCAACATTCTTCAATTTTCACCGTGTTAAAGGAAAAGTATTCCTCTAAAATCATACCATGTAGATTTATGATAGATCATATCAACTTCAACATATAATGACATATGACAGAGTTTGACAAATGACAGATTTCCAAACTTTAATACTTTTTTTGGTTTTGATTTTAAAACTGATTTTTGTAAAAAGCGTAAGTTTAAAAGCATAAAGTAAAAACATTATGCAAGTCAGTTTTATAAAATATAAATACATTAAAAGTCATTACATAAAAATGAATTAACCTACTAAAGGTTAAAGTTAAAAACATTATCAAATACCAGAATCAAGCAATGATACCATAATAAGCAAAAACAAAACATTTAAAATAAAATCAATGCCATAAAAGCATAGTGAATAATAGGCGAGACAACATACCTTGCATCACCTTGCATCATATTCAGCTCTACCTTGCATCTTATTACATACCTTGCATCATATTCAGCCCTATCGCACCACATACGAGTCAACACCGACCACACATCATACGGAAGACCAACACATCCCATGCATGGTCCTAGAGGTAACCCTTAAGATGACAAGGAAAAGTAAAATACTCAATCCGCGCTATGCAACACGACAAAGAATTTCCATATATATACAAAACGACGTGTAGAAGTTTACAGAACGAGACCTAAGCAATCCAGTACTACAAAGGAAAAGGCGCAAATGCAGCTCACTATCCCAAGTAAAAATATGAATAAAAGAAAAAGTAAAGAAGGGAAAACCAAATGCAATGCATCTAATGGTGGAGGAGGATTGCGACTTCTCAATCCCGTTTAAAGCACCTTTTACAGCCCGGGCAACGCTCACGGAACCGCTGCATTGCAAAGGCTGATCCCCATATGAGCATAGTCAGAAGCACTCAAAGTGGAGAGACAGAGCGACCGAGACAGAAAGTAAGGAGGCGAACATTTAAAAAACCAGAAACCACTTCTTAAGTAAGAAAAAGTGCGTATGTGCAAGTCCACAACAGATCTGCAGTAGCTATTCCAATAAAGCGAAATCCACCTGGAATGCATTGGTTACGTGTTTATCGTCGGAAAAAAGAATTGTAATATTTCTTCAAGAAGTTGATAGGATAATTTTTATTAATAGCTTCTAATATTGTTCCATTGTTACTGGAAATGCAATCTTTCATTAAAGTGTTGCAGACAAGATTTCTTTTGAAATGACCCAAGAGAATATTTCTAAAAACATTTCTAGATAGGTTGGTCCTCCAGTTGATGATATGGTTTATACTAATTTTGTAACTAGCTCGTTTGTCAGGTAAACATGTATATATACCATGTTTTTGTGGTACTTAATAGTGATACATATCTAAGAAATCCACAGATGTCTCCACAGATTTGTCTGTACCACTGTTTTCTATCAATTCCAGATGTTTGGGATAAAAGTATAAATCTAAATCAGGTGTATTTTGATAAAAGCCATAAAGCACATCATCTACATAACGGAAATAAGGTATTTCATATAATAAATGTGTGCCCTTTTCATATTTAGTAAGATAGATGTAAGCCGATATGGAAGAGCAACCCCCCTCCCCCCATTGGTAATCCTTTAATCTGTTTATAATAGCTTTTTCCGTCAAATAAAATATTTTCTCTCAAGACTATATTCACTAGATCCAAGTATCTACGATAGGTAATGTAATTTTCCAAATCATATTCCTTGTGGATTTCTTGCATAATCTGATAAAGTTTCTCTATATCTATATTATTAAATAAATCGCGAAAGTCATAATTCTTAAAACGCATGTCTTTATTACAAAATGTAAGTCTTTTTATAATGTCATGGCTGTTTTTGATCATAACGGTACCTTGTTTTTGTAAATCAGTTAATACATGTTTCAGAATATGTAAAAGTTTTAAATTGGCGATGGTCAAATATGATCCGCAACCCACTGTGATTGTACGGAATTTCACGGGTTCCTTATACAACTTTGGTATTAGAACCTGATAAGGGAACTTAATATTTTTTAAATCAATACCAATCCTTTTGTATAAGGCTCTGAACCTATTAGCCAAGACATTACCACATGAGGGAAATGGTTCATGCAAATCCTTATCCTGATAATATTCACGTAGATTTTCCACATAATATTGTTTGCATGAAAATGCATAATTAGACACTATTTTATTCGTATAAATATAGTAGTTATTTCAACGGTAAAGAAGAGAAATCTGTGAAAAACCAGAAGATTCTTTCGATCTAAGGAATTGTTATAATTATTTTATGTTATTTTCTATAAAAATTTAAGAAAATGATTTAAAACGCATAATAGTCATCCATTAATTGTTTCGCTAGCGCCTACTAAAATAAATGCAGTCATTTATAAGATGATATGTATTTTTAAAATTATCCGCGCAAACTTGGTATAAAAAAAATTACATATAAAATGCATCAATAAATTTCACAAATAATAGCCATAAAACTTCGTTTTCGGAAAATTTATTGCCATATATTTCACTCTGCAATGGTGTTTAGCAAGTAAAATAATTAGGCGTAATTCAATAAGATTCAATTCTCGATTCCGACCGAAGAAATAAAATTTTAATATTTAAAAGTGCCATCTTGGCAATTATATGGTGTGTTGGCATCTCAAGGAGTATTAAAATCCCCCCCCCCCCTTTTGATATTGTTTTGGAGGGTGTTAATGGTGGTATTTCAAAGCAATTTGTTATTCGACCGGAGTGGTGGAACTTATAACACCACTGTGCAAATTCAATTGGATCTTGTAAGTTTTGGGGTAGGATTTATGTAGTTCTTAAGTTGAAATTCAGTCTAATACTCCATAACTTCATATTAGGTGCAATAGAACAAATTTTTATGCTGATAAATCTCAACAATAATATCGATGTATGAAAACATCGAGTACCACATAATTAAACTTGATCTTTTCCACCCTAAGAGGACACATAAAATAATTTTAATTATGAAGATGTCGCTCATCAGTAACTGGTCGAATTCAAAATCTTATCTTAGGGAGAAAAGTACGTTTTAAGTCAGGAGCCGGTGTTTTAAATAAGAGAAACAAATTGTTACGATTTACCCTCTGGAATCGTGGGTGTGCGCTCAGGTGACAAGAATGAGTCCAAATTTCTGGATAACTAACACGTTTATTCGCAAACACAACAACACAGCGTAAACAGGAACAATATACAGTAAAACGACACTTAAATGATTCACTAATTTCACAAAATAACTGATATTATTTTCAAAACATTGGCTAAAATCATTTCACAAAAAAATGTTTACTATTCTCAAAACAGTGACGAATGTAGTTGACATGCCATGAGTTGACATGACATGAGATGATATGAGTTGAGTTGTAATGACAGTTCAATGTAGCTTGCATTTTGTCAACACTGGGTGATGATTCCTTTTATAGCCTTTCTATAGAAACTTCTGGAAATCTCTCATATCTCGTAGAATATTGATTGCTTAGGGGTGTTTCTTGAACTTTTGGAAAGTCGGCAAATTGGCGATAAATCACCAAATCTGGCAACCCTTCTTCAACTTTCGGTAATCTGACAACAGTAGGCACCCGTCATGGGGAAGGATGAGTGTACGTGTTTTTAACACTTTACATCAAAGTTGAAAAGTGTTTATGACTTTGTTCATTCTGTCTGTCTGTCTGTCCGTTAGCACGATAACTGCCGCAAAAATAACTTAATCAAAATGAAATTTCAGTATGTTGTTCAGACGGTCTGTAGGACCTATGGGAATATAAATGAATAATATCACCCAATTAGTTTTGGATTGAACCCGGGTTGAAAAAATGAAATACATTGAGCCCTATGGGACCTAATTTTTCAAACATTTTTTAAGCGGATTTAAAATTCACAAATTGCATCGAAAATTTTAGGTAATAGTCAAATTGTTCCATAAAATATATAAAAAAAATTTAGCGAAATATATTCAGTAGTTTTTTAAATAAAAATTAAAATAATAATTACACATCTTATATGAAACGATCACGTGACCATGATATGAAACGATCACATGACCCACTTCAAAATGATATATGGCATCCATCCTGTTTCAAAATCGTGATTTTTTAAAGTTCTATTTAATTCATATTGAGAGTTGTATCCGTCCTAAAACTAGTTTATTTTTGCTTAAATTCTGTGCAACTACATACTAAAACAACACAATGACAATATATTTGAGTTTAAATGCTCATCTAAATTTGATTATTTCTACAACTAAGCCTATTTTTCACCTATGTAAAATGTAAACAGCAAAATATGTAGAAAGAGTTGTATTAGAATTACTGTATTTCTTTAACACAAAATAATTCAGTCCATGGAGTCTGCATGGCTGATATGAATGAAATATTAATTGATTTTATAAACAGCAGGACGATTTTTTCCGATGAAGTTTTAAGCATAGAGTTTATGAATTGTAGCTCCATGGTCTTAATTTTTAAATAAAATAAATTATTATAGTATTGTGATGAATGAAATTGAGAAAGTTATGAATGGAATCCTGCTTTTATAGAGAGATCCAGGCGTGTTATTTTTTCTATGACGTCATTTGAATTTATTTCAGTTGTTTTCGATGAAGTTTTCAAATATAATAAATTATCGTAGTATTATGATAGTTTTAAAAATATTACCGTGAAATGTATGGCATTTTAGAGATATTTAAACCAGGCAATTTATATTTCAATGCCGTCATTTGAATGAAGTTCATTTTTTTCAATGAAGGTTTAAGTTTTCAAATATAATAAATCAATGTAGTATTGTGATAAGTTTTAAAATATTACCGAGGAATGTATTGCATTTTCGACTTTTTAAAATAAAATTGCATTGAAGTTGGTAAGTGTTTCATAATCAATGCTTTAAGCATGATTGATCTTTCTTGTTTCTCCTTCTGGTAGTTGAAAGAGGCGAAAATAAGGAGGGAAGGGAAGGGACTCAATCATCTTATAAGTTCGCAATAATATCCTTACTATAGGGTATGAGGTTTATTGAACACAAATTAAGACTATCAATAACGCGTTTAATAAAAACTACCTGGAACATCAAAACAAGGATCGAGAATATCGACAAGATACATCAAAACATACCGAACAGCGTAGCTCTGCCGATATGAACATTTAAAGTCTATTATTTTCTATTTCACTTCAGAACAATTCTTAAGTATCGGCGCCAAATTACTCCTATATCCAGGACTGTAATATTTGTTTATAGCTGCTAGAAGAACGCTAATAACAGTTGCCTCGAGCAAAAATGTCAACCAATAGGATGGAAAGTTTGTATATAACTTTAAAATAAAAAATTTACACATTAACAAATATGTATTCTTATTTACCTATAATGTAAAACAATGTGTATCTTTAACACGCAATTTTAAATATATTACTTGCAGAAAGCATTCTTTGCGAGAGAATTCTTTAAACTTTCAGGCAAGCAAAGATAAATGGAAGTTGCAAATATTTAAACTTAGAATAAACTACAGTTTTAAATTTAAACTATATTTCTACTTTCTATGAAATATATAGTTAGTTAGGGATATATATAGCGCATTTTACATTCTTTGTTTCAAATAGTATATTAGACGGTAAAAAGACCAAAATTTATATTGTTGTAAATATAAAATATTTGTGACGTTCAAGCTGAAATTATAAACTAAACATTAACAGATATGAAAACTATACGATATATAACAATAAATCTTAAATAAAATAAGAGAGCTAGCTCTTCTGAAGATTATGAATCACAGACATGAGGCAAAACCAGTCCTTTTGTTAGTTTTATGGAGTAAAGTCTGAGTAAACACTGATAACAATTACGTTATTATCGCGTATTACCATGTTTGCTTCTGTAATATGTGTCAAACTACATTTTAGATTCCCTTATTTCTTCAAAATATAAGTAAAATATTAAACACATTTCAAACATATAAAATTAAAACAAATAAATATTTATTCTTAAAAATCCTTAATTTTATATTCCTCTTGGGACACTGTTCCTAAAACACAGGGTATAGCTATATTAGCTATTTATGGAGATTATATACATGGATGAAACTTATGCATCGCACTCGATTTTTAAATAATAGACTAAAGAAATTTTAAAAAGAGGTTTTATTCTCAAATATGTTGACGTTGTTTTCCTTCGTTTTGTTGAGTGTTCAGTTGTCGTTGCCAAATAAAATGATCGAGTTTTATAAACTTTTACCCTGATTTTAAGACTGATTTGATGAAATTTGTGTAGAGTCCACTTCGACTATAGGAGCTATCAATTTCGTCCAAGTAGCTCAACGGTAGAGCGTCGGCTGGCCAGTTTGGAGATCCAGGGTTCGATTCCCGGTTGGGACATCAAAGCAATTTACAATGGCGCCCGAAACAATTAATCATGTAGGTTAGTGCATTAGATGTAGGAGGTCTGAAGACTCCAGACAGTGCGATTAACATAGTGGGTTTAGAGTATCTAGTAGCTGTACGGCCGGGAAAGGGTACCTCCTGAACTCTGGAGGCACCCAAGGTCTACCAACCCGCCAAACGAACACTTATTTAGTTCTAAAAAGATAACAACTGATGAAAAATATTGTGGTTAAATAGACAGTTTTACATTATATATGAACTTGACAAGTAAGTGCACAGAAAGTTTGGAGGGAACACAATAAGTCTATATAAGTTAATAAAAATGAAATAAAGGGATTAATTGATCAAAATTAATTGAGAGCAGAATCTACTCATAAGTTTAGGTCACTTTATTAGAAATTTCGATGGCAACAAGAATACAGTTTTTAATTTTATCTACTGAAGAGGGATTTGAACGAAGTTTGGAGAACCAAATTGGTTTATTAAAGGGGGAGGGTTTGCAAAGATGAAAATTTTTAGAAAAAGGACAATCGAAAATGCAATGGTCAGCGTCACCGAATTTATTGCAAATACAGTTAGAGGTGGATTTAATTTTGAAAAAGTATAAGTAATCAAGAAAGGGGCCATGACCAGTAAGAAAGTAAATGAGGTATTTATTAAAAATTTGTAAATTAGGATTCACGATAGGGAGGTAAGACAGGATTCTAGCAGGATCACCAGTCCTGGTGGAAATATAATCATTAAGATAATTTTGCCAAAGATTAAGGATATGAGATTTACAAAATTTTGAGAGAAGTGAATAAGGAAAGGGAATAGTAAGAGGGGAACTAGAGATAGTAGCATTTTTGGAATAGTAATCGGCAATTTCATTTCCATATATATTATTGTGAGCTTTTACCCAAGAAATATTGACAAGGTTTTTGGCAAGTATAGCTTTGGATTTAATGGAATTAAGATGATTAGACTTAATTTTTATTGAGTTAAGAGCTTGAATGGAAGAGCAGTATCGAAAAAAATATTAACAGGGGTATTATTAGAGGAAGCCCAGTCAATAGCAAATGATGTAAGAGGTCTGAAAATGACTCCAGTACGACTAGTATGGATGCAGTGGACTCTGGAAGATTGAGCGCCGATTTCAAATTAAGAGGAAAACGAGCACGCAGGATACAAACCTGGGTAAAAATAGTAATAGCAAGAGGCTAACCTGAGTTAAAAATAACAGGAGGAGGTCAGTCAAATTGTCAGTTGCCGGCCAATCTGACATTAGAGGGTGGAGATAGCAGAGTCCACTTCGGCGATAAGAGTTTGCAATTTCGTCCCAGGAGCTCAACAGTAAAGCGCTGGCTGGTCAATTCAGAGATCCAGGGCTAGATTCTCGGTTGTTGCATTAAGGTTATTACATCTCTTTTTGATGTTTATTTAGTCCATGTTGATGACTATTTACCATCATTAATCTCTCGGTAACTTAAGTTTTAAGGTCATTATTACTAGAGATAAGTGACTCTAAATATTTAAACTAGGCAGCTCCTTCAAAAGTGCATATGTGGATGTGACTTTTTCATCGCGCAGATTCGTACTAAAAATACATCACGGATGATTATATTACATGGTATAGTTCACAGCAAAAACCTCGTCGACAGACTAAATTTTTGATTTTAGCTAATTTACCTGTTTTGAGCATTGCTGAACTCGAAGCGAATATTTTTGAGGTATTGTCTGTGGATGAATGAGGACGAATCTTCTAATCATGATCGTTTGTCGTTCCGTTTCGTACTGAAAAAATATACAAGATATTCTAATTTATAGTCTCTTTCCCTTCAAAATATTGAAATAGGTTTTAAACATTTTTGCGCATGGAGTTACCTATTCGTTGGACAAAAGAATCCAAGCAACGATATTTCCTTATGTATAAAATTCGAGTTAAAATTCCTAGCCCTATGTTAAATCTAACGAAAAATCTGTGGACCATTCGTATATACTAGAATTTTGCAGAACATCGCCTCCCATTTAGAGTCATCTTCCTCAAATTGTCGAAATTTTTATCAATTTGTTGACATTTCCGTTAATTCGATAACATTAAAAATGTCGCCAAGTTGGCGGCACAATTATATTCAAACCACTGCTTGAAAATGTTGCTCTACGAGAATGTAACATGTTTAATCAAGCTTATTAATAGTAATTTGATTTCATTAATCAATTCTGTGATAATGGAAAAGCATACAAATTTAATAATTAAAGCTGCAATTACAAGGCGAAAAACTGAATGGAATTTTTCTATATAATTTTCTTGGAATAATAAACGACAAAATTTAAGCTCCTTTCCCTGGAAATATCCTTAAATTTAACTCCATTATAGAGGTTTATTAGGACATTTTTCTTCATTAGTAATACAAATGACACAAAAGGGAAATATCTGGCCGATAACTGCATTCTTGGAATTTTAATACAAGACACTACGGCATAAATAAACGGTTAAAGCTAATTACGCAAGAAATACAATTCATGATATTTAATTTAGCAGAGGGAAAACAAACGGTAGGTGATCGCATTTAAAATAAATGTTCATTTAGAAATAACTGATTTTATGTCTTGTTTAAAGTGTACTTGAAAAAGTAAATTTTAATTGATAGTGTAATTTAATTATTCTATTTTGGGTATAATTTTTATTTGGAATACAATTGTGGCAGATGTTTAAAACTAGGGAATGTGACGTTTTAATATCCGTATGATTCTATGCTAACAATTTTAATGCTTGTAAGTTTAAATTTAATTATTTGATTTTGGATCATTTTTTTTTTATCTGGTATATAATTGTAGTAGCAGATTAAATTAGAATAGCAGTTTTATATAATCGTAGTAGCAGATTAAATTAGAATAGCAGTTTATATCAGTTTAAATCTATTATAGTGATTTAAATACTAGTTTAATTATGCATTTAGAAATTGCGATTATTAATAAGAGTAGTACCAATATATCCAACCATAATTACATTAAAGTTTAAATGTGTGATTACTTTTAAATGTAGTATAATTTCACATATAACTTAAATTTAACTGAAACACACACGTATATATATATATATATATATATATATATATTACAGTAGGCAGTAGGACCACCTTTTGCGGTGATACAAGCAGTAACCCTTCGAGGAGCAGACGCAATAGGCGTGCAGATAGTTTCTTGAGAGTTGGATGGCCATATGTTTTCATCCATCTTCAACAGGTCGTCGCTTGTTTGAGGAGACGGCAAGACAGTTAATCGACGGCCAATCACGTCCCATACATGATCGATGTCTGGGGCAGCGGATGCCCAGGAAGCACCTGGAAACCTTGCAGGGCTTGTCTGCTGATAGTAGAGCAATGCAACCGACCGTCATTCACATATCCCCATGCCAGAGGCACACTGATGGCATGGGGTCTCTGGTATGAGCCACCCGTGACTGGCTATCGAAGCCGCTGACACTCCAAACTATTATGCTGCGTTATCGAGCAGTATGGCGTTCAGCTGTCGCAGCAGGATTGGATCTGTTTCCACGTTGCCTGCAGACTCTCACACGGTGACTGTCATTCGACAAACGAACTCGTCACTGAACAGTACCCTGTCCCATTCCTCGGGTCTGACACTATTTCAAACTCTCACATCGGTGTATTGTTGCCAATGGCAAACTTCATAAATGACGATTTGAGTGCAAGCCGCTTAAGGGCAATTGTTGAAAAACTGTTTTCCCTGATATTGGAACATCCAATTACCTTGCAAATTCCGTAGAATGTCGACATTCGTCATTTGTGGAGCCGCCATATCATGCCTTCGAATGCGTCGATCAACGCTTGATGACGTATGTCTGGATGGACCTGTACCACTGCTACGATCTACATGTCCTTCTTGCGTTCATCTTCTACAAATCCTGTGCACAGTGGTCGTTTCTACGCATGTTTCAGCTGCGAAACGCAGGCACAACCACTATGTCATACGTAGGCCTAAAATGAATCTTCTAGCATGATCGTCGAAAAGCTGAAATGGACTTCGGCGGATGGAAAACAGGACTTTAACTCGGAAAACGGGTTTTCGTAGGCGATACACAGTAACAATTGTTGATTCATTTGCCGTTTCCATCCCTTTTTTCCTGCGTTTTTATCACGTGACCTACTTGCATTTAAGTCCATTTATATACATCTGTCGTAAATTTGTCTCGTAATTTGCATAATTATACGACCAAAGCTTCATGGTGTTGCATTTTCTATGTCGGGTAGTATATATAATATATATATATATATCTATACTCAAGCCAGAATCTCTATTTTGGTCCATTGGTTCATCAAAATCAGCGGTAATTTCTAATTTCCTTAAAACTTGAATATCGCACACTTACAATCTAATTACACTCTTTTAATCCATTCAGTTTCTAGATCGTAGGAAAATCGAAAATTTCAAAAATTCCCATTATGATTGATGTTACAAAGAGATTTTTAAAAAAAGTACACCCCATTACTTCAGAGAAATAATAAAAACACAATTTGATATCCATTGTCTGCCAGTAACTAACGCTTTATACATAGCGTGAAATAACTTTTCTGATTGTTAAAATATTGTTTCATCGTAATTAAGTAATTTTGTCGTGTAGAAATCATATTCAAGATATCAACGAACCGGAAGAAGTGAAATTTAATTTTGTATTCTTTCGCTGACAATCGGAAAAAATAAACATTTAAATCAGTTCCTCGCGCGGAAAATAAAATTAAATATATTTTTCATTTTAGCATGGTAACATAATTATAAAATGCGCGCCATTTTTGTGCTTAAATCTAGTAAGGTTTTTTATATTCAGAAAAACAATCAACAGCTTTTATTATAGTGTGTAAGTGTCACGTTAATGGCCAATTAAGAAATATAATGCCCGAAAGAAAGGTATTTCACTCCCATCATTCCCATTCCATCATTCTCATCTCATAATTCATATTTCCCATTACATATACTGTGCAGCAAAAGTAAAAATCTGATGTGGGCAACACTTGACTTTACCTGCAGACTCAAATTCATTTTTTCTTTATTTCTTTAATAATTTATTAAATTGCATTTAATTGCACAAAATAACACTGAATTTGTACTTTTAATTCAACTTTTGTTTTTATTTGTTAACTGGACATTTTTGAAAGTCAGCGTACAAAGAGGCGATAAAAGTAAAATATATCAAGAGCGATTAGTCAGCGTTAAAAATTCCGTATAAAACAAGTATTTAATTGAAACATTTAAGCATATATAAGCTTTTATTTGATATTTTAATGATTTATACGGGATTTTTGCAAAAAAGAAAAAAAAAGCATGTTCAGTTTTTCCGAATCGTACCAAAATCTAATCAGCACCAGGGTAACTTACAAGTGACGTATCTACTAAATTGTGTGAAATTTGAAAGATAAGTTTTCAGATAGAGTGGATACATGCGATTTTTGCGGATCATTTCGCGAAAAAAAAGGCGAGTTCTTTATTCCGAAAAGTAACAAAATCTAATCAGCATCAGGGTTACTTACAAGTAACATGCATACCAAATTTCATGAAATTTGGTCGACAATTTTTTTAGTTAGACTGTATACATACATTGCAAAGACACACACACACACACGCACACACACACACATACACACACAGACGTCACACTAAAAATAGATTTTTCGTGTTCTAGAGGTCTCAAAACGTGTAGATCTGTTAAAAACTCGAGTTGCGATTTTTGGTATGATTCCAATACTTTCACTATACATTACCATGTATTGCAGGAAAAGTAAAATTCATGGACATAGATGGCGAAAGTATGTTTTGAAAAAATAAAATAAACTAAGTATAATCTTGCATTGAAAGATTAACATAATTAAAAAGATATTTTACAGCACACACAAATCTAACGAAATAATAGGCAATAATTTATTCAATTCAGGGAATTAAATTGCAATCCAATAAAACAACGGTACTATTGGAATATCATCATTTTATAAGGTATAAATTGTATTTATACACTATATTGGAAAATGTTTGCAAATGAAATCAGTTTTAATGCGATTAACATGAAATAAAGTTGGCACCTTTCTTTATCGTAAATACTTTGGGAAAGATCTATATAAGTGGATTGTGGTATAATAATTTGATTACCAGAGTCTATTTTTCTCATAATGCTAATGACAATCTAATTACATCACAGAAATTCATTGAAATATATTGCTCTCACAAGTTAATAAAAATTTACAACTAAGTTTAACATCGACATTTTAAAATATTTCTGTAGCAGGTAATTAATTAATTGCACTTTTCCTGCTTGCTTTTGGCAAACAATTCTTTTGTGTCCACGCCAATTGTTACAAAAGCGTTTTGAACATATGTCTGGATGTATATCTGTCAAGCAACTAACTTTGCAACAGTAGCCAAAGAAATAAAGGAAAATAAATGTTTTGATAGCGATTTTGTCACAATTAACTAAATAATCTGATATAGCATATACGAAAAAGCAAAACTCAGTACTAGGCGTCAAAAATAATTAAAGCTTTCTTATGACATAAATTTAAAAAAAATCAATAGGCAGTTGCATTTGATTCTTCAATTAGCACACATTGTTTGTTACCTGATGAAGAGGACCCTTAACATCCTTGAAAATATTATAGTTACTTAATTGTATGTCCATTTCTATCAAGGAAATAGAAAGAATATACAATGTCAGAAGCAACAGTTATAGGGTAATTCCTGGATATATGCTGCATCTAGAATAGTCTGCATACCCATCCTAGTTTGAAACTTACCGTAAGATAGTGATGCAATAAATAGATCGGTGTGCAATTTGGTGTTTCAAATGTGTTTGATAAAATATTTTGTTCCTGTGTCTTTTTTCCCATGAAATTGAAACATATCTAAAATGAGTTGTAGAATTTATCATGAAATATAGTATTTTGCTACTTCAGATTGTATCTACAGATTGCAGTACTACGAATTGCAAATTATAGCTAAAACTTTAGAAATGTCAGTGGATTCCTTGTTTGAGCGAAGTATAGAGGGGTTCTATTGTGATTTCGCTATATTTGAATCCAAGGTCAGAAAACCTTGAGGTGCGGCATCTCTCCTCTAGAAATGGATACACTCAAGAGTTTTTTGAAAAATAAGTAAAATTTTAATAATTATGTTATTAAGTCGATTTTCATCCAACTTTGTTGTTCATTAATGTCATTATTCTGTCTGTGTTGGTTGTATTTATAAATCGAGTTTAAAATAGATATCTAATGTGGGCAGCACATGACTTTCCCTGCAGACTTAAATTCATTTTTTTTAATAATTCATTAAAGAGTTTAATTGCACAAAATAACACCGAATTTGCCTTTTTAATTAAATTTTTATTTTTATTTGGTAACTGGAATTATTCCTCAAATGCGGCAGAACAAAAATGCAAAACATCTCAAATATCTCGAGAATGGTTAGTCATACAGTAATAGAGTTTGTCTTACTTTTATCCTCGTCAAAAATTACGTATAAAACAAGCATTTAATTGATACATTTGAGCATACGTAATCTTTTTTTCCCTAGATTTTGGCGATTTTTGAGGGCATTTTGTAGATAAAGACAGGATGTTCTGTTCCGAATCGTACCAAAATCTAATCAGCATCAGAGTATCCCATATGTAACTTATCTACCAAATTTTGGAAATTTGATCAATTAGTATTTCAACTAGAGTAGATACATAAGATTTTTGCGGGCTATTTTGCAAAAAAAGGCGGGTTCTTTTTTTCCAAATCGTACCAAAATCTAATTTGCACCAGAATCACACCCAAGTGAATAACTTACCAAATTGTATGAAATTGGGTTTATTAGTTTTCGAGTGATAGTGGATGCATACATTGCACAGACAGACACACAGACACAAGGTCACACAGACAGACAGGCAGACAGACACACACACACACAGAGACGTCGCGCTAAAAATAGTATCTTTGTATTCTAGAGGTCCCAAAACCTGTAGATCCGTCGAAAACTCGAGTTGCGAAAACTCGGTCCAATAGTTTTTCAGCTAGAGTGGATAGAGGCAATTTTCGACATAATCGCAATACTTTTCCTATACATTACCATGTATTGCAGGGAAAGTAAAGAATCTGATGTAGGCAGCACATGACTTTCCCTCCAGACTTATATTCACGTTCTCTTCATTTTTATTACATTTAATTCACTTTTAATTCAATTTTCGTTCTCATTTGGTAACTGGACTTAATTTCAAAGGTGGCGTAGAAAAAATACGAAAGATAACTACGAAAATAACTAAACTATCTCACGAACAGTCAGTTCAAGTGTAATGGGGTTGAGACCCAGACCGTCCGACCTGCCAGAAAGGTGTAAGGTAACCGTTTGTACGGCCGGAAGTGTAATGGGGTTGTTCTTATTCTTTCCATCGTTAAAAATTACGTATAAAGCAAGCATTTAATGAATATATTTGAATATACGTAGTTTTTTAGTTTAGATTTTGTCGATTTTTGCGGACCATTTCGCAGAAAAAGGCAGGGCTTTTTTCCGAATCGTACCAAAATCAAATCAGCGCCAGGTTATTTCACAAGCAACTTAACAACCGATTTTTGTAAAATTCGGTCCAACAGTTTTCCAGTTAAAGTGGATACAGGCAATATTTGTATGGCCATTTCGCAAAAAAGGCTGATTCTTTTATCCCGAAATGTACCCAAAAGTAATCAGCACCAGAGTCGCCCACAAATGACTTACCTACCAAGTTTTATGAAATTCGGTCAATTAGGTTTTTAGTTAGAGGGGATAAAATATCTGCACAGACAGACAGACACATACACAGACGTCACGCTAAAAATGGTTTTCTCATATTCTAGAAGTGTCAAAATGTGGAGAACCGTCGAAAACTCGAGTTTCGACATCATTCCAATACTTTCCCTATACCCCTTTCGCCATGCATTGCAGAGAAAGTCAAAAGCAAACATTTTTCGAATGTAGTCATTTTTTGATATTTTACAAAATTACAATTTCAGTATTTCTATCTGTCTTATATTTAAATATACATATTTTTTAAAGAAAATATTCGGTACATCCATTAAAATTCATTTATGCTAAACGCGGAGAGTCTCCCTTATGATGCGGCACAACGCAGGACTCAATCCTCAGAGATGTCGCAATGAAGAGGTTTAAAAAATAAATTATAATTGCTTATTTAGTATTTTATAACATATTTTATTTTAATAATGTTTTGTAAATGTAAATAAATTTTTATGAATACACAAGTTAAGTGTTTGTGCAGCATAGGTCTCTGAAGATTGATTTAAAAAATCTGATGTGGGCAGTACATGACTTTCGCTGCAGACTCATATTCAAGTTATTTTTTATTTCTTCTATAATTCATTAAATTGAGTTCAACTGCATAAAATGACACCCATAATTATTTTAAATTGCGCTGAATTTACACTTTTGATTCAGTTTTTGTTTTAATTTGGTAAATGAGCTTATTTTCAAAGCGAAAATACTAAAATATCTCGAGAACGGCTATCCTAGTGTAATGGGGTCGATCTTATTCTTTTCATGGTTAACAATTACGTATAAAACAAGTATTTAATTGATATATTTGATCATATAGCTTTTCTATTTCAGATTTTGACGATTTCTGCGGACTAATTCAGAACAAAAGGCAGGTTATTTTTTTCCTAAAATCGAACCAAAATCTAATCAGCACTAGGGTAACGCACTTATCTATCAGATTTTGTAATATTTGATCAATTAGTTTTTCAGCTAGAGTGGGTACAGACAATTTTTCCTGGCCATTTCGCAAAACAAGCGGATTCTTTTATTCCAAATCGCACCAAAATCTAATCAGCACCAGGGTCACACACAAGTGACACAAGTAGTTATAAAAGGCCGGTCCCAGTCCAAAGAGGGGAGGCGGCTCAGGAGGAGAGGCCCTCTTTGAGAGGATCCTCTTTCGGGAGGATCCTCTTTGGGAGGATGCCTCTCTTGAGCCGCCTCCCCTCTTTGGAGTGGATCCTCTTAGAGGGTCTTTAGACCCCCAGGAGGGAGGATGCCACTCAGTGCCCCCCCCCCCTTTGGAAGTTTGGTGAGGCGGTGCAGTACCCAATGCCTCTGTTGGGAGGATGCCTCTTTCGAAAGAGGGCAATTGCGAAAGTCTTTCACAGAGGCATGATGACTCATACGGAGTGAGAGGGGATGACCTGAGGAAGTGGTTTCAATGGATGTCGCAATCACACAGAGCTCTGAGCACACATCCTCCCTCTCTGCTGTCCGGGAACAAAGTGAACGATCTTATCAGCGTGACGTAGTTAAAGCGCCCTCTGGCGAATTTTGATGAAGTGCTGCCATCTATCGGCATTTTTTCCAAAATAATTTAATGTCTCACTTGTCAGGAGCTGGATTCGAACTCGTAACCATCTGATTACAGTGCCTGCGTCTTACCGCCATGCCACAGCACCCGTGCTCCATAGATTATTTTCTTTGAAGTGTACCTTATCAGAGGAAGCAGAAGATAGAATATGTTTCGAGGTTCCTTCGAATCGCTCGGTGAATAGCGATGTATTTTATAAAGGGTGCGTTTTAAAACAGAATGTTACGGACTGAATATAAAATTGTGTTATTAATTGTGTACTATAACACTATGATTTTTTAAAACAAATTGCATAAGGATGAACACAAAAATTGTGTTCAGTGGACACAAAAATTGTATTCAGTGGATTCTACGATTTTTCTTTTTTTTTAAATGAATTGAATAAACTCAAGTTTAAACTCAAGTATAGTTACATATTTTCAAAATTGTGTTAAGTGAATAGCATTCTACCCTTTTGTGCACTTAAAATTTAAACACACTATACTAAGCTAAAATGAAGTGAACAAGATTCATCCCTTTTAAGTGTGCACTTAAAAACATGAATGAAATACTTAGCTAACATTGCATTAAGTGAACAAGATTCGACCATTCTAAGTGATATATAGCAATGTGGACGTGTTTAAAAATAAATCTAACAACGTATATGACTATTATAATAACGAAATGATTTCGAATGTTTAAAAACAAAAATATAATAGATTACGGATTTACAGTGAACACAAAAATTGTGTTAAGTGAATACGATTTGACCCTTTTATGTGTTGTGTATCTAAAAACAAATTTAAACTCATTGTATTTAGTTAAAATGAAGTGAACAAGATTCGACCATTCTAAGTGATATATAGCAATGTGATTTTTTAAAAATAAATCTAACAGCATATACGACTATTGTAATAACGAAATGATTTTTTTTTCTTTTTATAAAAATAATAATGAAAATTAGAACTCACGGAACGACGTCTTCACTAGCCGCTGGCCAAACTCCAAATGAGACATATGCACTCATTACGCTATTAAAATTAGATCTTATCTATAATGACGTCAGCATTATGAGGTGTTGCCACCTGATTTTTCCAATAATATATTTCTAGTAACTGGATACTTCAAGGGTCTGATTTGCTACACGTAATCTGAAATACATCATTTTAATGATATTGTGCATTGAATATGATTTGACCATTTTTAAAGTGGTGGATATAATTGAAATATCCAGATTTAGAATTTAACAAACTAACAAATTTTCACAGATACACCCCAAAATTTTAACATTCAGTTTAAATAGAAGCCAACGAATATGATATGACCATTTTCACAGTGCACATCCTAATTTCAGTATCATTATAGAATTTTAGAAGTGTGTGTTTTTATAATGTGAATAGGATTTATTTGACCATTTTTAAAGTGGTGGGTGTAATTGAAATATCGAGGTTTAGAATTTAACAAGCTAACGAATTTTCACAGATACACCCCAAAATTTTAGCTTTAAGTTTAAAGAAAACCCAATGAATATGATATGACCATTTTCACATCGTAATTTTACTACCATTATAGAACTTAGAAGTGAGTGTACAGTTTCGAGTATTTTTACAGGACACCAACACATTTTAAAATTTATTGAATAGGAATAGACCATTTTACACATACATGTACCTAGATTTCAACACCCAGTATTAAAACCTGCTAAACATGAAACGAGTAAATATTGTGTGAGATTTTACCACACTAACTTTCAAACTTTTTAAAATTTTTAAAAATGTCTGAAATAGTTGTATTTCATCGGTAGACATAAATTGTATGGAGCACATTTTTATGAAAAAAAAATATCTGTTTCGACAGCTTTTAAAATAGATTTCTACAGTTGCACACTACAGTTATAGAATTTTCTAAATACGAATCGACTGTTTGAACTACCAATGGTGTTTTTACCGATGCAAATATTTGCAGGACAAATATTTCGATGAAACCGAACTTACTTGAAGCTTCTAAGTTTGAATATTTAGAATCATTTCATATAATTTTTATATTCACATTGAAAATAGTTAACAAAGTTGGAACTCACGGATCGACATCTTCACAGCTTACTGTCCACACTCCAAATGAGTGATACACTCTCATTACATTATTAAAAATTAGATCTTATCTATAATGACGTAATTATGTTGACGTGTTGCCACTACACAATTATTCTTTTTAAGTTATGCATTTTTTTTTAATAACTTGCAACTGTCTTATGCTATCCATTTTTTTTCATATAAGCAGATATTCCATATACCTTCTAAATGTTAAGTTATAATTTAAAAAAAGCATTAGAGATGTATTTTACGTCTGAATTCGTCCAAGTGGAAATCCGACGATTGCAAATACATGATTGGATCCTTACATTTCCATAGACACCACTAAAATGTGTGGATCTTATTTTGAAAAAGCTACTCTCAGAAAGAATATGTATATGAATACATATTTTTCATAAATACAACCCCTCCCCCCACAATACACACAATATGCAAGCCAAAGACTCACCCAGAATACATTCCAAATCGGCTCTATAGCTTATCGTGCTTATCAGCGTAACAGATAGTGACCCAAAGTTCATGTTCGCAAAGCGAGATAATTGCCATGCTATCGTTTTAAGCAGATCCCATATTTAAATGAAAAATTTATCAAATTATACAATACATACAAGAGCTGGAAGATCTTAACATTTCAATATTGTAGAATAGTCACGAATGTTTTTTTCCCCATTTAAAATTATCAAATTTTAATGCAATTTGACAAAAATTGCACAATACTTAGTGTATGACTATCAAATAAGAGCTAGGTTTTATTGTTACAACAACGTTTAAGATCATTAAACGACTATATATATATATTTTAAAGAAGAATAGTATATAACTTACAGTTTTTAAGGATAGGCGATTGTTAACATTGAATTTAAATGAAAGAGTGACCCTCTGACACAAGTACAGTACATTGCAATAACATTAAAAATATGAAAGATATGCAATTAACACCTTAAAAGAAACATGTAATGAGTTTTGATATCTTAATACGAGACATTATTGACATGCACATAGAAATGTCACAATTTTGTGACTGTAGGTGCTCCTTAAGACCCTTCTGCTCTTAACAAATGATCCCATTTGAATGTACATATTTAACAACACACAGAAAATGACAGGACTACAACAAAATTTTACACTTATTACAGAATAAGTCCCAACTTCGTAGATTTTTAAGAAACTACAGTCGAATTTTCACCGATTCTTAGAGATTGAAACACAACATTGTTTATGAATCTTCATACTTTAGAGAATGGAACATAACTTAGCATTTATTTTGAATGAATTCAGAATTTTGACATTGATTATAAATTTTATGATTTAAACTCTGTAAAGTGTAAATATCTTTTGTTATGAAACTCACACTGTAGACATTTGATATGATTCGAATAAATCTATTTTAAATTTTTTATATTTTATTTTAAAAAGTGAGATTAGTAAACCTGTTACACTTGAATGCATAGATACATAACTCATAACCATATAACATTTGTTAAATGGAACATGCTAAAAAAAAAATTAGCTAATGAGTATAAATAAGGAATTCAATTTGAAGGATAAAAACCATTTAATGAATCTATTATTCATGAAATACACATTAACCATTATCAGTTGTACATTTAAACAAATAAGTTAAAATAATTTCCTTATCGCACTTTCATAGTCCTCTGATTTGAATGACTCGAAAAAATTTCTATCATAGTAGTAAAAGACTTCCTCACCACGCAACAAAACTTTCTTAGCAATGCTATTAATGTCATGATTTAGAAGTACTTGTTCAGACACTCTGTCATACATTTGTAATGGAGTGCTGTAAAGACATTCATGGTAACTTAAATCTTCAACTTGACCAACACAGCCAACACATTTGAAAAGTTTTCTTACATGACACATGATGCTGTCATGAATACAAGGGATTAATTGTTCGAATGCAAAATTTTTGTCACAAATAAGTGATGGTAGAAAGGTTATAGTGTTCTTTATTTTTAATATTTGAGCAGGAAGCCACTCTATAAATATACTTTCTCGAAGATGTATACTAATGTTGTTAACACTATTCAGTAAACATGCTATTTGATTTTTATCTAAGGTAATATGACACTGTGTTAGACAAAATTTTGAATCATATAATTGAATTATTTTCTGCAAATGCAATTTTCCGTTGTCATTGAAACAGAACAACTCATTGCGACTGACGAAAGAGGTATCTGCATATAGAATATTGAACGACCACAATTTATGAGAAAATTCACTCCACGTAGCCGGTGACAGTGTAACACCTTCACGCGTAGGCTGTAATTCATTTCGATCGTTAGAGAGATATTTCCATATATACACTTTTAACTTCCCATGACGAAGTTTCAAATATACATACACATTAGAACCTAAATGCCAACGACGGACTGCATCTTCCATAAAATCTGAAGAAATAGATTCAGTCGAAACTGATTCTGTAGTGGGAGATAACACTCCGCTATGTGTTAGAGCACAAGAAAGCAGATCTTGAGTTGAGTTTTCAACCTCGTGAGAACTTGTGAATTGACAACGGTAGATGTTTCTGCTGGGGTTTTGGAAGACATAAGATAGGTCTCTAACCAATCCACAGCAAACTTTTGTGAGGGCGAATTAATCACATCTGAGACAATGTCCACAGATTTTGTTTCTTCTAGGGCAGGAACAGTCAACTCCGCACTATTTACACTAGAAATTATTTGCTCGAGTGATGCCATACTTTGAATTTTAGGCATTCTTTTTAGATAGTAACATCCAACTACGACATTCACAGTATAAGATTTATTTTTAAAACACTAACATCTTAAAACTTAACCAAACCTATCCACACAACGCCCAAAGTTGAAATGACTTATCAAACAACTTCATAAGTATAATCACGTAACCTAAATCGAGTGTCGTGTGCAAACAGATCACATAAGATATGAAGTGATTAGAACTTATAATTTTTAATGAATCGTACAACACATTATATTGTGGTAAATACAATTGTTATCTACATGAGAAAATTTCTATAGTATTTCATTCAGCTTCGAAATCATAGAGTGAAAATATGTACCAAACTTACTTAAAGTTCATAATTTTAAATCCCATTAACATTATATACTTAGAAAAATTTTATATATATATTTTTATAAATTTAGGTGATATGTATCACGCGGAATATACAAGAAAAGCTACCAAAAACACGAATATAACTAACAGTATGAGATCTTCACAAGTCGACATCCAAACTAGAAATGAACGATAAACACACTAATTGCAACAATTAGATGAGAGCTTATCAGTTCTTATCTTATCTAAGATTTCACATAAAATGACGTCATTGGTCCAAGGTTCACAAGATGACGTTATTGGTCCAAGGTTCGCAAGATAGTCGTTAAACTTTTAAAATTTTTTTAATTACTACCGATTTTAATTACTTCTTAATTTTAAATCACTTATTCACAATTAAAAAAATTTTAAAAGTTAAACGACTATCTTGCGAACCTTGGACCAATGACGTCATCTTGTGAACCTTGGATCAATGACGTCATTTTATGTGAAATCTTAGATAAGATAAGAACTGATAAGCTCTCATCTAATTGTTGCAATTAGTGTGTTTATCGTTCATTTCTAGTTTGGATGTCGACTTGTGAAGATCTCATACTGTTAGTTATATTCGTGTTTTTGGTAGCTATTCTTGTATATTCCGCGTGATACATATCACCTAAAGTTATAAAAATATATATATAAAATTTTTCTAAGTATATAATGTTAATGGGATTTAAAATTATGAACTTTAAGTAAGTTTGGTACATATTTTCACTCTATGATTTCGAAGCTGAATGAAATACTATAGAAATTTTCTCATGTAGATAAAAATTGTATTTACCACAATATAATGTGTTGTACGATTCATTAAAAATTATAAGTTCTAATCACTTCATATCTTATGTGATCTGTTTGCACACGACACTCGATTTAGGTTACGTGATTATACTTATGAAGTTGTTTGATAAGTCATTTCAACTTTGGGCGTTGTGTGGATAGGTTTGGTTAAGTTTTAAGATGTTAGTGTTTTAAAAATAAATCTTATACTGTGAATGTCGTAGTTGGATGTTACTATCTAAAAAGAATGCCTAAAATTCAAAGTATGGCATCACTCGAGCAAATAATTTCTAGTGTAAATAGTGCGGAGTTGACTGTTCCTGCCCTAGTAGAAACAAAATCTGTGGACATTGTCTCAGATGTGATTAATTCGCCCTCACAAAAATTTGCTGTGGATTGGTTAGAGACCTATCTCATGTCTTCCAAAACCCCAGCAGAAACATCTACCGTTGTCAATTCACAAGTTCTCACCGAGGTTGAAAACTCAACTCAAGATCTGCTTTTTGTGCTCTAACACATAGCGGAGTGTTATCTCCCACTACAGAATCAGTTTCGACTGAATCTATTTCTTCAGATTTTATGCAAGATGCAGTCCGTCGTTGGCATTTAGGTTCTAATGTGTATGTATATTTGAAACTTCGTCATGGGAAGTTAAAAGTGTATATATGGAAATATCTCTCTAACGATCGAAATGAATTACAGCCTACACGTGAATGTGTTACACTGTCACCGGCTACGTGGAATGAATTTTCTCAAAAATTGTGGTCGTTCAATATTCTATATGCAGATACCTCTTTCGTCAGTCGCAATGAGTTGTTCTGTTTCAATGACAACGGAAAATTGCATTTGCAGAAAATAATTCAATTATATGATTCAAAATTTTGTCTAACACAGTGTCATATTACCTTAGATAAAAATCAAATAGCATGTTTACTGAATAGTGTTAACAACATTAGTATACATCTTCGAGAAAGTATATTTATAGAGTGGCTTCCTGCTCAAATATTAAAAATAAAGAACACTATAACCTTTCTACCATCACTTATTTGTGACAAAAATTTTGCATTCGAACAATTAATCTCTTGTATTCATGACAGCATCATGTGTCATGTAAGAAAACTTTTCAAATGTGTTGGCTGTGTTGGTCAAGTTGAAGATTTAAGTTACCATGAATGTCTTTACAGCACTCCATTACAAATGTATGACAGAGTGTCTGAACAAGTACTTCTAAATCTTGACATTAATAACATTGCTAAGAAAGTTTTGTTGCGTGGTGAGGAAGTCTTTTACTACTATGATAGAAATTTTTTCGAGTCATTCAAATCAGAGGACTATGAAAGTGCGATAAGGAAATTATTTTAACTTATTTGTTTAAATGAACAACTGATAATGGTTAATGTGTATTTCATGAATAATAGATTCATTAAATGGTTTTTATCCTTCAAATTGAATTCCTTATTTATACTCATTAGCTAATTTTTTTTTAGCATGTTCCATTTAACAAATGTTATATGGTTATGAGTTATGTATCTATGCATTCAAGTGTAACAGGTTTACTAATCTCACTTTTTAAAATAAAATATAAAAAATTTAAAATAGATTTATTCGAATCATATCAAATGTCTACAGTGTGAGTTTCATAACAAAAGATATTTACACTTTACAGAGTTTAAATCATAAAATTTATAATCAATGTCAAAATTCTGAATTCATTCAAAATAAATGCTAAGTTATGTTCCATTCTCTAAAGTATGAAGATTCATAAACAATGTTGTGTTTCAATCTCTAAGAATCGGTGAAAATTCGACTGTAGTTTCTTAAAAATCTACGAAGTTGGGACTTATTCTGTAATAAGTGTAAAATTTTGTTGTAGTCCTGTCATTTTCTGTTTGTTGTCAAATATGTACATTCAAATGGGATCATTTGTTAAGAGCAGAAGGGTCTTAAGGAGCACCTACAGTCACAAAATTGTGACATTTTTATGTGCATGTCAATAATGTCTCGTATTAAGATATCAAAACTCATTACATGTTTCTTTTAAGGTGTTAATTGCATATCTTTCATATTTTTTAATGTTATTGCAATGTACTGTACTTGTCTCAGAGGGTCACTCTTTCATTCAAATTCAATGTAAACAATCGCCTATCCTTAAAAACTGTAAGTTATATACTATTCTTCTTTAAAATATATATATATAGTCGTTTAATGATCTTAAACGTTGTTGTAACAATAAAACCTAGCTCTTATTTGATAGTCATACACTAAGTATTGTGCAATCTTTGTCAAATTGCATTAAAATTTGATAATTTTAAATGGGAAAAAAAAAACATTCGTGACTATTCTATAATATTGAAATGTTAAGATCTTCCAGCTCTTGTATGTACTGTATAATTTGATAAATTTTTCATTTAAATATGGGATCTGCTTAAAACAATAGCATTGCAAATATCTCGCTTTGCGAACATGAACTTTGGGTCACTATCTGTTACACTGATAAGCACGATAAGCTATAGAGCCGATTTGGAATGTATTCTGGGTGTGTCTTTGGCTTGCATATTGTGTGTATTGTGGGGGGAGGGGTTGTATTTATGGAAAATATGTATTCATATACATATTCTTTCTGAGAGTAGCTTTTTCAAAATAAGATCCACACATTTTAGTGGTGTCTATGGAAATGTAAGGATCCAATCATGTATTTGCAATCGTCGGATTTCCACTTGGACGAATTCAGACGTAAAATACATCTCTAATGCTTTTTTTAAATTATAACTTAACATTTAGAAGGTATATGGAATATCTGCTTATATGAAAAAAAATGGATAGCATAAGACAGTTGCAAGTTATTAAAAAAAAATGCATAACTTAAAAAGAATAATTGTGTAGTGGCAACACGTCAACATAATTACGTCATTATAGATAAGATCTAATTTTTAATAATGTAATGAGAGTGTATCACTCATTTGGAGTGTGGACAGTAAGCTGTGAAGATGTCGATCCGTGAGTTCCAACTTTGTTAACTATTTTCAATGTGAATATAAAAATTATATGAAATGATTCTAAATATTCAAACTTAGAAGCTTCAAGTAAGTTCGGTTTCATCGAAATATTTGTCCTGCAAATATTTGCATCGGTAAAAACACCATTGGTAGTTCAAACAGTCGATTCGTATTTAGAAAATTCTATAACTGTAGTGTGCAACTGTAGAAATCTATTTTAAAAGCTGTCGAAACAGATATTTTTTTTTCATAAAAATGTGCTCCATACAATTTATGTCTACCGATGAAATACAACTATTTCAGACATTTTTAAAAATTTTAAAAAGTTTGAAAGTTAGTGTGGTAAAATCTCACACAATATTTACTCGTTTCATGTTTAGCAGGTTTTAATACTGGGTGTTGAAATCTAGGTACATGTATGTGTAAAATGGTCTATTCCTATTCAATAAATTTTAAAATGTGTTGGTGTCCTGTAAAAATACTCGAAACTGTACAGTCACTTCTAAGTTCTATAATGGTAGTAAAATTACGATGTGAAAATGGTCATATCATATTCATTGGGTTTTCTTTAAACTTAAAGCTAAAATTTTGGGGTGTATCTGTGAAAATTCGTTAGCTTGTTAAATTCTAAACCTCGATATTTCAATTACACCCACCACTTTAAAAATGGTCAAATCAATCCTATTCACATTATAAAAACACACACTTCTAAAATTCTATAATGATACTGAAATTAGGATGTGCACTGTGAAAATGGTCATATCATATTCGTTGGCTTCTATTTAAACTGAATGTTAAAATTTTGGGGTGTATCTGTGAAAATTTGTTAGTTTGTTAAATTCTAAATCTGGATATTTCAATTATATCCACCCCTTTAAAAATGGTCAAATCATATTCAATGCACAATATCATTAAAATTATGTATTTCAGATTACGTGTAGCAAATCAGACCCTTGAAGTATCCAGTTACTAGAAATATATTATTGGAAAAATCAGGTGGCAACACCTCATAATGCTGACGTCATTATAGATAAGATCTAATTTTAATAGCGTAATGAGTGCATATGTCTCATTTGGAGTTTGGCCAGCGGCTAGTGAAGACGTCGGTCCGTGAGTTCTAATTTCCATTATTATTTTTATAAAAAGAAAAAAAAATCATTTCGTTATTACAATAGTCGTATATGCTGTTAGATTTATTTTTAAAAAATCACATTGCTATATATCACTTAGAATGGTCGAATCTTGTTCACTTCATTTTAACTAAATACAATTAGTTTAAATTTGTTTTTAGATACACAACACATAAATGGGTCAAATCGTATTCACTTAACACAATTTTTGTGTTCACTGTAAATCCGTAATCTATTATATTTTTGTTTTTAAACATTCGAAATCATCTCGTTATTATAATAGTCATATACGTTGTTAGATTTATTTTTAAACACGTCCACATTGCTATATATCACTTAGAATGGTCGAATCTTGTTCACTTAATGCAATGTTAGCTAAGTATTTCATTCATGTTTTTAAGTGCACAATTAAAAGGGTTGAATCTTGTTCACTGCATTTTAGCTTAGTATAGTGTGTTTAAATTTTAAGTGCACAAAAGGGTAGAATACTATTCACTTAACACAATTTTGAAAATATGTAACTATACTTGAGTTTAAACTTGAGTTTATTCAATTCATTTAAAAAAAAAGAAAAATCGTAGAATCCACTGAATACAATTTTTGTGTCCACTGAACACAATTTTTGTGTTCATCCTTATGCAATTTGTTTTAAAAAATCATAGTGTTATAATACACAATTAATAACACAATTTTATATTCAGTCCGTAACATTCTGTTTTAAAACGCACCCTTTATAAAATACATCGCTATTCACCGAGCGATTCGAAGGAACCTCGAAACATATTCTATCTTCTGCTTCCTCTGATAAGGTACACTTAAAAGAAAATAATCTATGGAGCACGGGTGCTGTGGCATGGCGGTAAGACGCAGGCACTGTAATCAGATGGTTACGAGTTCGAATCCAGCTCATGACAAGTGAGACATTAAATTCTTTTGGAAAAAAATGCCGATAGATGGCAGCACTTCATCAAAATTCGCCAGAGGGCGCTTTAACTACGTCACGCTGATAAGATCGTTCACTTTGTTCCCAGACAGCAGAGAGGGAGGATGTGTGCTCAGAGCTCTTGTCAAAGGTCACTTCTAAGGTTATCAATCGCTGATTGCGACACGTCATTTCCAGATTGTGTGATTGCGACATCCATTGAAACCACTTCCTCAGGTCATCCCCTCTCACTCCGTATGAGTCATAATGCCTCTGTGAAAGACTTTCGCAATTGCCCTCTTTCGAAAGAGGCATCCTCCCAACAGAGGCATTGGGTACTGCACCGCCTCACCAAACTTCTAAAGGGGGGGGGGGCACTGAGAGGCATCCTCCCTCCTGGGGGTCTAAAGACCCTCTAAGAGGATCCACTCCAAAGAGGGGAGGCGGCTCAAGAGAGGCATCCTCCCGAAAGAGGATCCTCTCAAAGAGGGACCCTCCTCCCAAAGAGGGCCTCTCCTCCTGAGCCGCCTCCCCTCTTTGGACTGGGACCGGCCTTTTATAACTACTGACACACCTACAAAATATTATGAAATCTAGTACATTAGTGTTTTAGTTAGAGTAAATACATGTATTGCACAGACAGACACACACACAGACGTCCCCTAAAAATTGTATTTTCGTATTCTAGAGGTCCCAAAACGTATAGATTCGTCGAAAACTCGAGTTGCGGTTTTCGGCATGATTCCAATACTTTCCCTATACATTACGATGTATGTCAGGGAAAGTAAAAATCTGATGGGGGCAGCACATGACTTTCTCTGCAGACCCAAACACATTTTTTCTTTATTGCTTTAATAATTCATTAAATTGAGTTTATTTACACAAAATAACACTACATTTGCATTTTTAATTCAGTTTTTTTACATTTGATAATTATACATTTTTTCAAAGGCGGCGTAACAAAAATGCGAGAAATCTCAAATATCTCGAGAACGGTTGGTTCTAGAGTAATGGAGTTGTTTTTATTCTATTCACCGTTAAACATTACGTATAAAACAAATATTTAATTGATACACTTGCGGATATGTATTTTTATTTAATTTTGTCGATTTTTACGGGCTATGTCGTAAAAAAAGGCAGGTTGATCTTTTCCGAATCGTACCAAAATCTAATCAGCATCAGTGTATCCCACAAGTAACGTATCTACCAGATGTTGTGAAATTTGGTTAAATAGTATGTTAGAAAAAGTGGATACATGAGATATTTGGGGACCATTTCGCAAAAACAGGCGGATTTTACTTCTTCGAATAGTAGCAAAAACTAATCAGCACCAGGGTCACACCCAAGTGACTCACCTACCAGATTTTATGAAATTCGGTGCATTAATTTTTGAGTTAGAGTGGATACATACTTTGCACAGACAGAAACACAAACACAGTGTGCCTGTCTGTGTGTCTATCTGCTTATGTCCGTGTAATTTATGTATGCACACTAACTGAAAAACTAATTTATATGCCATTTCTGACGGTTGTACTGATTAGATTTGGGTTCGATTCAGAAAAAGCAATAACCTACCTCTTTCGCGAAATGGAACAGCAGAAGTCGTCAAAATCGGAAATAAAAGACTACGTGTACTCAAATGTACCAGTTAAATGTTTGTTCTATATACGTAATGTTTGACGATAAGAGGAATAAGACCAATCGCAGAGTCCCTAATACGAACCGTTTTCGAGATATACTATTTTTTTGCATTTTTGAAACGTCGCCTTTGAAAATATATCCAGGTGCTACATGAAAATGAAAATCGAATTAAAATTACAAATATAGTGCAATTTCAATTAGTTATCCATATTATTTTGTGCAGTTAAACTCAATTTAATTAATTGTGGATGAAAGAAAGAGAAGATGAATTTGTGTCAGTAGGGAAAGTCATGCAGCCCACATCAGACTTTTGTGCATTGTTGTAATCTTTTAGGCATACTAAATTTAATAAAAATTTCTTAATTCTTTAAAGTGATATCATACACATCTTTGACCTCTTGCTGACGGGTGGGACAGCGTCAAACCCAAACGAAGAACCTCTAAAAAAACAGGTATTTGACATTCCCTATCCCAAACAGTTCAACCCCCCTTTGCAGACATTGGTGTCCATGGACGCAAGTCTTTTTGAGAGGTGCTTCGTGTGGGATTGACGCTGTTCCACCCGTAAGCAAAAGGCTAATAAACAACAATTCCTAATACTGTTTTGATAATTAAAACTTTGTTTTTTGTTTAGTTATTCATAGTTAAATAAAAAATTTGATGTAGTCAGCACATGACTATTCCTACAGACTCAAATTCGCTGTTTCTTTATTTCTTTAATAATTCATTAAATTGAGTTTAATTGGTTATTTTATTTGAAAGTTATCGTACTCACAGAAATCAGATAAAGTCATGATGAAAAAATAATTGGTTCGTACTCAGGGATGCTCTGACGTGTAATTCTATCACAATAATTTCCCTTTACATCTATTATGTTTTATAATGAGTGAAACAATCGAATAAACGAAATCACATTTTGATACAAAATAAAATCGGGGTAATTTTGCAATGAGAGTTCAATTGAGTAATTGAATTAAAGGGTAAAATGTAAAATATTTTAAAGGAAATAAATATTGAAGTTTATCACCATTGGAACGAAAAGTTATTTTATACGTAATTTGCCAGACGATTTCAAATAAATGTATAGGTTTGCAAATTTCCGAAGAGAAAAAATTTTCGCAATCAATTTTAAATAAGCAGCAGCAGTAATGTTGTTGTTGTTGAAACCCAGAACGTCCGACCTACCAGAAAGGTGTAAGGTAACTGTTTGGACGGTCGGGAAGTGCCACCCAATTTAGACCGGAACCCAGTGGGGGAGGCATCCACAGGGACCGTACCCTCCTTCCCCTACCACCAACCTCTCGGAAGGACTTTCGGACCCACATGTTTAACGTGATCGTACTCCGCATGAACACGGAGCAGCAGTAATGTGGAAGAATTGCGAGTATTTCACTTTTTCATGCATAAATCGTTAAATATTATTAAGTGTTTTGTGATGTAATAATTTGATTATTACAACTTAATTTTCTGATAATGTTAACGAAATATGACGATAATGTTAACGAATTCTGATAACGAACGATTGTTTCACGAAATTGATTAAAATATATTGCTTTGACAGTTTTCTGTTATACATGAAAGTATACAATTATCTAGGAATTCCCTATTTTAAACCACTATGCTACTGGTAAATGTCCTTGCTCAGCTTGCATTTACCAAACAACTCTATTGTGTAGTGCTCCATAGTGAACAATAGTTGTCATAATGTATATTATAAAACTGAATTTGTCTGTGTCCACTAACAAACAAATGAATATAAACTATATAAATCTCTCTTTTGTTAAGATTGAAATACAATGACGTCGCCAGAAAATTGGGGTACCACAACTCCCCCCCCTCAGGAACCCATTGGAACCTATTGAGAATTTATATTTAACGATATGGGAAATAAAATATATTGTTATTAACATCCTTCTCCGCCCCCCCCCCCCCTCCCCGAAGAAAAAAACTGGCGTCGCTACCGATGAAATAAATATTCTTATGAACTTTGAACTTGTCTGAATGTCATGAGTTATTATATATTTCTATTACACAAAAAACTCAATTCATATCTACCAGAATTATAATTTAAATTTACTGCTTTAGATAAAATAAAACTATTACCGTCGGTGAGATCTGCATAGTGTACAAAATAAAGTTGAGTGAAATCGGGGTTTATCAGCATTCTTCCGTTAAAAAAATACCAATGCTCTATCAATATCATAACTTGCATCAGTATCACTCTTGTATGTATCTATACCACACACACCGGGCAGTGAATTAGAAACCTCGGAACATGTATGCAAATGTAAGTCACAGGCGGATGTTAGCAAATTATGTTAGTCATAGGGGGTACATGTAATCGCAACAACGGTATAAGAATGATATCGGTGTGTGTTCCGAGAGAAGTGTAGCAAAATCAGGAAAATGGCAGATTTGTCTCCGTTTGAAGAAGGTCTTATCGTGGAGGCCTGTTTGGCAGAAGCCTCGAGTGTCAGAACAAAACAGCTCACTGGCTTCTGAAAAGGTGAGATAACCGAACGGTATAAGAGATGGAAACCGAATCCCCAGTCGTTATCTAAACGTCGGAACTGAGGACCGAAATTCATCCATCAAGCCCGTGATCGGCGGTGTTCGGCTCAGACGAATCGTACGACAGAAAAGAGAATCTAATGTGCAGCAACGGACGGAAGACTTCAATGAATACTCGTCCCAACCAATCTCAAACACGACTAACCCTTAGCATTTGATTCCCGCCCGGAAATTAGATGCTAGGTATGTTTGGCCAGAACTTCTCATTTCAGCGAAGAACCTGAAAATGCGTTTACAGGGATGGCAAGAACCGAGTCACTGAACCCTTGATAAATAGGAAAAGATTATATGGTCGGACGAATCACGCTAGGCCTGGATTTTTCCCGATGGCAGGCAGAAACTATGGCGAGACCCCCCATGAAGCCATGAACCCACCTTGCCTTGTTCGCAAAGTTCAAGGTTGTGGTGGGCATATCATGGTGTAGGACATGCTCTGCTGGTTTGATAACAATCCCCTGGTGTTTTTAGAAGATCAGGTGTTATCTATGGAGTGCCTGAACATCCTTGGGATAACAGGATAGGCGATCATGACCTACACAACAATGTTACATTTTTACCCCATAGGCCACTGGTCTTTTATGGACGATAATGTTGTCTTCCATAGCGCAGTAACCATGTAGCAGTGATTTACGGATCATGATTCTGATTTCCGATCTGATTGTTTAGGGCTCGATAGCCCAGTGGCCAGCGCGACAGGACTACAGTATGACGACCCGAGCTCAATTCCCGTCTCTGCCCAAACTGCCACTGTATTCACGCGGAATACGATCAAGTTAAACATGTGGGTCCGTAAGTACTTCCGAGAAGTTGGTGATAGTGGAAGGAAGGTACGGTCTCTGTAGATGCCTCCCCCCACTGGGTTCCGGTCTAAATTGAGTGGCAATTCCCGGCCATCCAAACTGATGCCTTACACCTTCTAATAGGTCGGCAAGTCTGGGTCGAACAAACAATAAACCTTTCCGACCTGGGAAATAGCTGCTCTAAACCAGGTATTGGCAACCTTTGGAAAGCTGGGGGCTGAAGTTTAAGATATTAATGAAGTCGCGGGCCGTAGATAATAGGTAGTTCTGAAAAAATAATAATGATACGGTGTATTTTATTTTATATTTATAAAGTATAATGCTAAAGTTAAATGAATCAGAATAATATCGAATTGATTAAGTATTTACTTATAATCAGCAGAAATTAATGAGAAGCTTTAGCTTGAACTTGAGAAACAAGATAATCAATGTTGGCATCAATCCCACTAATACACAGGCGCAGAGTGTTTTTCAAATTTTCATCTGTAAGCCTGGTTCTATACTTCGCTTTATTAGTATTCATCATGGAAAAGAACTGTTCGCATTTATAAGTGCTTCCAAATTCGCAAATCATTTTTCGTGCAAATGCTCTTGGCTGTGGGTACTTTTCTTCGGCAAGGTATGTTCTGTAGAAACCACTTAGCTCCACGTCTTCAAATTTTGACTTCAAATGCGTGTCTTCCTGAAGCTCGATCAACTCCATTTTCAGGTGTGTCGGAGCCTTCTCTACGTTACTTTTCATCGGAGTAGCAAAAAGGTTAAAGTAGCTATCCATGTTTTCGAAGTCGGAAAATCTGTTAAAAAATTGCTCCGACAGTGATTTTAGTTCTTCAGCATATTGAGTGTAATCAATATTTTCGTGACCGAATAGTGTTGAAAAATGATAACAGCTTCCCGATAGCATTTGTATTTTCCACAAGCGAATTTTGTTCTGGAACAATTTCAGATGGCTGTACAATTCGTTTACCAGCTGACCTTGTTTTTGAAGCTTCAAATTCAACTCGTTTAAGTGACCCGTGATTACAACTAGAAATGCTAAATCACATAACCATTTCTGATCACTGACTTCAGGCAATGGTTTTTCCTTAATTTCCATAAAATCGGCTATTTCCTGTGTAAGATCGTAAAATCTTTTTAGCATTTTACCTTTGCTTAACCACCTTACTTCGCAATAATATGGTACATCACCATGTTCTGAAGAGAGGTCATCCAAAAATGCTTTGAATTGGCGATGGTTAAGCGTGTGGGATCGAATAAAATTTATGGTCTTTACTACCACATCCATAACGTTCTGCAATCGGATGGACTTAGAACACAAGTTTTGTTGGTGGATAATGCAATGCAGGATTATTAAATCGTCTTTTTGCACATTCAAGTCAATTGCTTTTTCTTTCAAAATTCCGATTAAATCCTTTCGTGAACGGACCATAGAAGGTGCACCATCTGTGCAAGCCCCAATTAATTTGCACCACTGCAAACCATACTGTTCGATAACACTTTTAACCTCACGAAAAATATCTTCTCCAGTAGTGGTCCCTTTTAGAGGCTGTAAAGCCAACAATTCCTCAGTTACAGTAAATTCTTTGTCAACGCCTCGTATAAAAATAGCTAGTTGCGCTGTATCAGACAAGTTGGTGCTCTCGTCCAAAGCAATCGAAAATGCTTTAAAATCAGTCACACGATCAGTAAATTGTTTCTTGATATCACCAGCCATCAAATCTATACGTCGAACAACAGTACATCTTGATAAGCTTATTTTCTCAAATTCTTTTTTCTTTTCAGGACATAAAACATCTGAAATTTCTAACAGGCACTCTTTGACAAATTCTCCTTCAGCGAATGGTTTCGATGACTTCGCTATTTTTGAACAGACTATGAAGCTAGCTTTCACAACATTATCCAGTTGTGTCCTTTGTTTACTAAAAAATTGTTGCTGTTTGTCCAAATTGCTGATTAGCCTTTGAATTTTATATTTTCGCAACTGACCCGTGAGTGTATGCTGAGTAATATGCTTACTGGAATAACGCTGCTTCATATTGTATTCTTTTTAAACAGATATGGATTCATTGCACAACAGACAGATGAGCTGACCATTGTGTATGATTAAAAAGTATTCATAAGTCCATCTTTCTTGAAATTGGTGACATTCCGTGTCTACTTTTCGCTTTTTCACAATGGACATATTTTCATACACTTTTACAACGAGCAATAGAAACACCCACGTAATTCAGGCTTCCCCCGCTCTCTCACTCTCTTGTTGGCGAGAACCGAGAATATTTACTTTTTTTTCGAGCGCGATTTGAAAATGTTCTGCGGGCCGGATCAAAAGCCGGGGCGGGCCACATCCGCCCCGCGGGCCGGGCGTTGCCCATATATGCTCTAAACCTTCGGGTGAACTCTCCGGTCTGGGAGCACCTTACACTTTCTGGTAAGTCGGACGATCTAGATCGAAGGAGAACGATCTGATTGTGGATCATTTTGAAAAGTGATTTTTAATTTTTTAAATATTACTTTGCATCGTCGCAATAATTCGAGTTTTTGAAATATTATAGATAATTTTGCTTATTTGAAAGCTGAGACGGATTGAATAATACCCCCCCCCCCCCCACCGCACCCCCAATATTTTGACTCAAGTGAAAGCGCTGGATCATTTTGAAAAATGTTTCAGAATTTTTTATGTATCCCCATGTATCGTCGCCCCTAATTCGAGTTTTCGAAAAATCGGTTTAATTCGGTTAAATTTGCTGACCTGAAAGCTGAGACGAAACAAATAAAGAAAAAACCCCGAGATTTTGAATCGAATGGAAGCGCTCGATCATTTTGAAAAGTGGTTTTGAACTTTGTAATAATTCCTTTGCATAATCCCCTCTATTTCGAATTTTCAAAATAAAAGAATTTCTTTGACCTAAACGCTGAGACGGATCTAATGGAACCAAAACCTAGAATGGAGGTGTTCAATAATTAAGCAACATGATTTTGAGTTTTTTTATTATACCCTTGGAATCGCTACTTTTATTTTGAACTTTTCATTTTTTTTTAATTTTCACTTGGGCGTCTTGCAGCTGAGATAAATATAACGACACCAAAACCAAAATTCTAGTTATAGCGGAAATGCTCGATAATTTTGTCACACCACCCCATCACATGTCAGTTACGCGTATATTGTATATGTAATACAACAATGTTTTTTTTTCTAATGGCCAGGCAATTGAATCTTTCATCATTCGCCTATACACCGGCTAGAACCGTGAAACTTTTAGCCGTCATATGACGTTGCCCCGGCGCACCAGTGGGGGTAAGAACACACCGCGCCCAATGATACAACATCCATGCCTGAAGGTGGGAATCAAACCCACAACCCGGCGCGGCAGCCGAACGGTCGCTAGGAAACACTTGCCTTGATCGTTCGGTCGCCGCGTCGACTAATACCACAATGTTATTGGGGTCGAATTAACATCGCGTAAATTGAAGTTGGATTTGAAGTCTTATTACTCCAATCATAACCACTCATTCAGATTTACGTGCAAAATGATCATCAATCGGCATTTTCCTGCAAAATCGTAAAAAACTATTGACGAAACCTTGCACACCAAAAAATAAAACTATTGCAAAAATGTATCTTTACCCATGAATGAAAGGGACGAGGACGACGAGAATGATGTTAAAAGAGTTATCGTATAATACTGCATTTGGAAACTGAACCTATTGGACAATAATTGCTAATTCTAACTTTGTTTAATTGTATGTATTTTGTGCTTTTCCTAAACGTGCAATATCTAGAGAACTAAGTGTTCAAGCTATAATTCTGAAGTGTATGTCAATCTTTTCTAATGTAAAACTGCGTTTATATTGATTATTTATTTAACATTCTTGAAGGTCTTAAATTTTAATAATTTATTTCCAAATAAAATAAAAAATTAGGTGGAAATCTAAACATTCGATCACGTTAATGTATATTAATTGTAACAATCGTAACAGTTTTGTTTTCAAAACAGTCCATTCGTTCATAAGATATCAACTCTATCTTCCACAGATATTCTACAGACTCACGAACATGCACACACACGTACATATACATAGACACATACACAGATGCATTCACATATACACATACACAGATACAGACATACACACAGACATCGCCTTTAAAATACTGGATTCGAGTTGAGCGATGCTTGAGACTAGAGTTTCTTCCAGGACTTTTTTGCCGGGGGGGGGCAAATGTAATTTTACGGGGGATAGTTCTCTATTTTCCCTATATAAATTTATTACATAAATAGAAACTAGGTTAACATAAATGTTTCCGGGGGGCGAATACTCGCCCCCACGGAGGTATGCCTGAAAGAAACACTGCTTGAAACATGTTCTACCTTCGAAAACTCGAATTCGAATTTTCGACTCCGTTACAATAACTCCCCTATACAGCAGACTAGCTTAATACAGAATACTTAAAACAATAAAGGAGTCCACAGTTCTGTTAAATTTTGATACGGAGGGTGATTTGAGATATTGTGATGGAAGCAGTTTATCAAGAACTGCAGAGCAGCCACCATTCAGTCTAGACGTAATCCATATCCCAAAGGATTGAGGTATTTGTAGGAAGTTTTATTAGGGCTATAACACAAATTCCCCTTACAGAACTAGGGCCTTGATTCGCTTATTCGTTTATTGCATGATTTAGAGGTGCAGATAAACTTATTTGCAGGAGTTGCATGAAAGATAATGAAAATATGTTATTTCTCTTGATTTAGTGAAGCAGTATGAAACCTCGATTTTACGTCTCCGTATTTTGCGTTTTTCAGCTTTATGTTATTTGCCTCCAGTCTTAATTGATCTCATATACCATTAATATGTCTCATTCTCGCGTTAGACATAGTTTCTATTCTGCATTTTCCCGCATCGCACGCGTTTAGGGTTGCCAAAAAATATTTTCTTAATGTTTTATGCGTGCATTATTCTTTCAAATGCATTCGGTTTCATTCGGTTCTCATTTATCTCGAGCATTCTACGATTTATTGAATGACAATTATTTTAATGGACTGCAAATTGAATTTAAAGATTTTTCTATTAGCTTCTATTTGCGACAGAGATGTGACCACCTCAGAAATACAAACAATTTTTGATTGAATGTCCCCTTTATCAGAGGACAGTGACGACTAGTAAACGGAAATTAGCTGCAACATTAAATGTATTAAAAACATTAAAAACTTTCTCCTGTGTCATGATTTGCAAAGCCTTTCAGAAAATTAAAATACACTTTTTGAAATGTAAACCATAAACAAACAGCACGGGGTGATAATCGCAGATTTTATAAAAAGCACAATTGAACAAACCATAACCAATTGCATTTTTAAAATATAATTAGCACAATACAGAAACAATGAGGATACATATGTTTGAATATATCTACTTTTATCCAGAATTTTTATGGAATTTGTTACACCTTATTGTAATTTTGCTTCATATCTTGAAGCTGTGTTTTAACTCCTGAAGCTTTGTTTTACCTCTTGTACATTTTCTTTTTAATCGATTTCGATTATATCTCTCGTGTCATAAGATTTTCTTTCTGTTTGTATGGTTCAGCAAGAACCATAAAATGGAGATTTCACTGTATTCACATTAACAAAATTTTGCTACAAACGCACATATCTTTTCTTATAGTCGAGGATTATAAGAATCTAAATAATAATACGTTAAATACAATCAATATAAAATCGTATAACTACAGCATACAATAAAATTTCAGAAGTCAACTGGTTTCAAAGATAAAAACCAGCTTCTCTCAGAACACGCCCTAAACGTGTCTGTACTTATTCAAACAAGTTCGGAATCTGTGGTAAAATAGCACACGTAGCCGAAGCAGTTAGTTGCCATAATTGTGAATAAAACTAAAAGAGACACAAATAAGAAGGCACGAAAACAAGTAGTGGGAAACTATGAATGAACATTAAAACACAAGGAGGAAGGAAATAGTAGAATAAAAATAACAAAAAACCAAAGCTAGAAGAGAACGGATAGCAAAGCAAATAGAAGCAACTGAATGTTGATTATATCCACAGAAACATAATCAAAGAACGTGAGACGTTTAAACCATCTGCAGAATGTACAAACATGAAAAAAGTATAAATATAAAATGGAATAAAAAGGGAAAACAAACACAGTATGTTTACTCACTATTGAGTTGTTTCTATTTTCTTGCCTAGCCATTCATTGAAACCGATTGACTCTTAAAATTTTATTCCATGATGTATTTATACGAAGATTTTATATTGATTAATTTTTTCCAACAGCAGTTTTCAAGCTTTTTTTTTTATTTTTAATAGTACATTATTTTCATCTTTACTTTTCCTACCTATACTGGGTGTTATGTTAAAGACTGTATTTTGAGAGGATCAAATATGAAAAATCAAGTATTTGCCTGTTTTATACGATTTGAGACTTCCAAATTTAGATTAGAGGATTTTAGTTCTGATGTATGTGTGTGCGAGAGACTATGCATGGAATATATCTGGATGAAATTTATTATTGAAACGAAATGTGGTACGATTATTGGAATATGTATATAGGATATATGTGTATGTATATATATTTGTAGGCAGTTTGTACTATTAGAAATGACACACAAGTGTGAAAATTTTATATGGTATTGCTGTATATGGCATTATGGTTAGTTAGATTAAAATAATCGGATTCTTTTATTTTAATTTAGCTCAAGATCCTTTTATAATTTCTTTTAATTGTATGTACATTCACATGAGTCTGTAAATTGTTGTAAAGAACTCATGTGGCAGGATTCGAACGACCGATATTCCTTAAGCAAATATACGTTCTATCCGTTAAGTTACTGACAAAATTTGTCATTTATAATTATTTATCTTTCTTCTAAGCTCACATTGAAATAAATCTTACGATATCCTCATTTTCGTGCTTTATTTGTGTGAATAACACACATGGGTATCAATGCATAAATCAAAGCGTCACAAAAAATGTAAACACTTTGGACGCTTACATGTCTGCACCTAATAAATAAAAATATGAAAACCCTGTTTGTTTGTTTTAGGACAAAAATAAGATACCATTTATTAATTATTCTAGTGAATTTCTTTAAAGTTTCTATAACTCGCCCAAAGTCGTCAAGTTGGCGATATTTTGCCACATTCGTTTGCAAGACCAATCAACGCATCGTCAATGTCAATTAACTCAGAGCTACAGTTTATAACAACGGTTTCCTGTAACATATTTATAACGATATGGTGTCTTCCGTTTAATATCAGTCACATTTCTTTAATGATTTATTCTACTCTGCACCCTAAGAGGTTTGACATCAAAAACTCGTCCCAGCAAGAGCCACATGTTCATTCTGCTACTGAAACTATTATATCTTCCATAGTTAACAGGACCTTACATGACTCATCCAGCAGGAATGCCCAATCAAGCTCTATGGTTCAGACTACTTTTGCATTCATGGTCCGTTTTCAAGTCAAATGGATAAAATATTTATAATTTAGTAAGCTATAATTTTATGAAAATGATAAAACATATAAAACAAATACAATTTCAGATAAATTAAAATTTGCTCACTTAGTTTATAATAAATAATACACTCTTCTGGGGAGAAAAAAAAAACAAAAAACACGAAGCATTCCCCCCAAATAGTCCGATCATTTTGAAATTTCGCATGCAAATTCCTTTATATCAAGTATGCAAATGATTAAATTTGCAAGATCAATGAGTGCTAACTTCGGTCACAACGCGCTGCGTTTCTACTGCGCAACTAGCATCCCATAAAACAGGTTAAAATGTGCACGATTTATCATTGCTCGTTATCGGCGTTGCAGTTCCATGGAGACACTGCCAGTGATACCATTACGACGTTGTCGAAGACCTTATAAGCAATTAGATGAGTTCGAACGTGGTCGTATAGTCGAGATGCGTGAAGCTGGCTGGTCATACCGAGCAATAGGCCGCCACATGCACCGTACGGACACTACTGTGCAAAGATGTTGGCAGCAATGGCTGCTGCAAGGAACTCATTGGCGGAATGAAGGCTCTGGAAGGCAAACGTGCACGAATGAGAGGCAAGATCGGATGATAGCACGACAGGCCCGAACTGGCCCAACGGCATAATTGTCCGTCATCCAACGTGCTACAGCTTCTTTCATACCACCCGTGGTACCTTGCTCATCTCACGGCGCTTGGCTGCGGAGCACGCTCATGACGGCCTTTAACACGTCTTCCCATAAGCCCGCAACATCTACAGAGTCGTTTGGAGTGGTGCTGTAGCCAAGAATCATGGCTGCCAGCAGACTGGTATGGCATAGTGTTCAGCGATGAATCACGCTTCAGTCTTTCAGCAGATGACCATCCGGTACAAATGTGGAGGCGCCAGTACCAGCGGTCCCAATCAGCCTTTGTTTACACAGGCACACAGTCATTACCCCTGGTGTGATGGTGTGGAGTGCTATCTCTTGCGACAACAGGTCACCCTTAGTCATCCTGCGTACCACTTTAACAACTCAACAATATGTTGCTGAAATCATGCGGCTGTTTGCGGTACCCTTCATGGCACATCATTCTGGGACCATTTTCTAACAGGATAATGCCACGTCACGTACGGATCGCTTATCTGTGGACAGCCTCCGTGCTGTTGATACTGTTCCTTGGCCAGCAAGGTCACAACAAGACCTTTCACCAATCGAGCATGTATTGGACATGCTAGGCCGCCAGATTCGGGCAACCCGAAGTGTAGCAGATTGAGAGCAACAATTGAGGAATGCCTGTCAGAATGCATCGTATTATGACATTAGGTAACTTTATCACTCCTTACCTAATCGTATACAAGCATGCATTGCGGCCAAGGGGATTTCACCAATTACTGATTTGAAAATTCAATGTGCAATTGCTAACCATAGCTCTTGCGGCCTTGATTTTGTAATCATTTCATTACCTGTGTATGAGCTGTACGCATATTTCATTTCAATAAAAACAGTCACTTTCTTCATGGTGCTTCGTTTTTAACACTTTACAACAAAGTTGAAAAGTGTTTATGACTTTGATCATTTTGTCTGTCTGTCTGTCCGTTAGCACAATAACTGCCGTAAAAATGACTTAATCAAAATGAAATTTCAGTATGTTGTTCAGACCGTCTGTAGAACCTATGGAAATATAAATGAATAATATCACCCAATAAGTTTTGGATTGAACCTGAGTTGAAAACATGAAATACATTGAGCCCAATGGGACCTAATTTCTCAAACATTTTTTAAGCTGATTTAAAATTCAAAAAGTGCTTCGAAAATTGTAGGTAATATTCAAATTGTTCCATAAAATATATAAAAAAAAATTCAGCGAAATATATTCAGTAGTTTTTTTAAATAAAAATTAAAATAATAATAACACCTCTTATATGCAGCGATCACGTGACCATGATATGAAACGATCACATGACCCGTTTCAAAATGATAGATGGCATCCATCTTGTCTCAAAATCGTGATTTTTAAAGTTCTTTTTAATTAATATTGAGTGTTGTATCCGTCCAAAAACCACTTTATTTTTACTTAAATTCTGTGCATCTGCATACTGAAACAACGCAATTACAATATATTTGAGTATAAATGCTCATCCAAATTTGATTAATTCTACAATGAAGCCAATTTTTCACCTATGTAAAATGTAAACAGCAAAATATATAGAATGAATTTTAAGCATAGAGTTTTACGCATAGAGTCTCGATGAAGTTTTACGCATAGAGTTTAATTACTTGTAACTCCATGGTCTTAATTTTTACATAAAATAAATTATTATAGTATTGTGATGAATGACATGAATGGGAAATTATTTATGAATGAAATGCTGCTTTTATAGAGAGAGCCAGGCGTGTTATTTTTTCTATGACGTCATTTGAATGAATTTCAGTTGTTTTCGATGAAGTTGTCAAATATAATAAATTATCTTAGTATTATGATAATTCCAAAATTATTACGGAGGAATGTATCACATTTTAGAGATGTTTAAACCAGGCAATTTATATTTCAATGCCGTCATTTGAATGAAGTTAATTTTTTTCGATGAAGGTTTAAGTTTTCAAATATAATAAATTAATGTAGTATTGTGATAAGTTTTAAAATATTACCGAGGAATGTATTGCATTTTAGACATGTTTAAATAAAATTGCATTGAAGTTGGAAAGTGTTTCATAATCAATGCTTTAAGCATGATTGATCTTTCTTGCTTTTTTTTGAAAAGTATGTATAGACTAAAAAATTAATCTGCTGCAAGTCATTTTCAATTACATTAATATTATGTTATAAGATTCTATTGTAAAAAAATGTAATTTTGAGTTTTTATTTTCCCTGCAATACATGGTAATGTATAAGGAAAGTATTGGAATCGTGTCGAAAGTCGCAAGTCGAGTTTTAGACGGATCTACACGTTTTGATACTTGGTTTAGAACACGAAAAATATATATTTAGCGTAACGGCTGTGTGTGTGTGTGTGTGTGTGTGTGTGTGTGTGTGTGTGTGTGTCTGTTTGTCTGTTTATCTGTGCAGATTTTGCATCCACTCTAACTGAAAATCTAATTAACCGAATTTCATAAAAATTGGTAGGTGAGTCCCTTCTGTGTGACCCTGGTGCTGAATATATTTTGGTATGGTTCTAAATAAAAGAATCTGCATTTTTTGTGAAATGGTCCGTAAAAATTGTTTGTATCTACTACAACTGTAAAACTGACCTTTTTACGAAATGGCTCTGAAAAATCATTAAATCTAAAATTAAAAGACTAAGCTTGATCACACATATGAATTAAATGCTTATAATTTTTATACGTAATGTTTGATGATGGAATGAATAAGACCAACCCCCCTTACTCTAGGACTAACCGTTTTCGAGATATTTTTTCGAGATAGTTTTTTTCGCATTTTCGCTACTCCACCTTACTAACTGAAATTACCGAATGAAAACGAAAATTGAATTTAAAGAGCAAATTCAGTCTTATTTAAAATAATTATGGGTGTTATTTTATGCAATTAAATTCGATTTAATTAATTATGGAAGAAAAGAAAATAAGTTTAAGTCTGCAGGGAAAGTCATGTGCTGCCACATCAGGTTATTATTTGTTTTAGAGGAATCATAATAATTGAATTTACGGACTGAAACAAAAATCCTGTCAACAAATTTATTTAATAAAACTAACAAATTCATACTACAAATAGACGATTTAAGGCGTATGTGAAAGAACGGCAAACATTTTTCCAAATCTTTTACGATGGTATTTAAATATTAAATTTTAATCCCTTATAAATATTAAAATCAGTATTATAAATTATAATATCGTGAAATTTTATATTTCCTCCAAAGAAAAGTTTTAAATGTAAAAATATATCTATGTAATAATTTTTTAATTTTTTTTTTTGTTTTTCAGAACTCCAGAAGCCCTCAGTAACCTAAAGCAGTTGTGAATAACAGGGGTATTAATCGACTTGAATCATTGCATACTTCGTATTCATAATGTCAATACCACATTTTATTAAATTTGAGTTGACTTCTCTCACTCCTCTGAATATTACTGCTTCCATCAGCGCCATGGTCGTCTCCTCCTCAAAGACTTAAAATGACGAAACTAAAACTTATTAAAAACATTTTAATAAATATGCTTTTATTTTAAAATGCAGAAAATAAGTATATATTCTGCTTCTAACTTGATTCGTCTTGTCGGGCTATTCATGTTGTATTTTTTGTATATTGTGTGTTAGTGGTCTTTTCAGATTGGCTAGACGGTTCTTCATGCTGCATCCTGATTGGCTTTCTCTTAATCCAGGTCTTGGATATTTTAATTCAACTGTTTGAAAATAAATCTTACGTATGATAACCAATTCGCCTTGGTTTATCCAAAACGAGGTCATACATCATGATCTTAAAGTCTCAGGCATTGAAGAGCATTTAGATTAATCACTCAAAATTTCTACATTAAAAACTTTGAGAAACCTTGCATGGCAGATACTGATCTCAATTGTAATCTCAAACCTGTTAACAGGAAACGCAGACCCAGACATATCATCTCTGAACCGAGAAGAACCTTCGAGTCTAGAGCCAAAATAGCTCGGCTGCCTGATCTGCCTGCGCTGCCTGCATCGGTTCAACTCAAAATTTTTGATCTTGTATGGTAATGTTGCTTTCAACATTATCATCTCTCCCCTTCACCTCGTGACCACTGAATTGAAATTAACTACGTTGAGTCCCGCGTTTTTTCACACTTGGAACCCGAGCCGGACGGCCTGGGGCTTTCACACTTTTAACCAACCTTCTTTCAGAGAGCTTGAATTACTCTCAGTAAACTCTCCATTGCAAATTTCTCTCTTTTGTCTACCTCTCAACATTGGTGGTCCATCTTCCAAGGTACTTTTGACTGCAGCCTAAGCCATCTTGACTGCAAACCGTTCAAGCAGCATCCATCCAGAAGGAATGCATCACATCTATTTTTATTACAAAAACTATTCGACGAACTTCTATTTCCGATGTGGGGATACGTGAGTTTTCTCACAGTTGCCCCGAAACGAGAAAGCTTTGGAGCCATTCATCTTTTAGACTTCATGTTTGTTGGTTCTCTTCACTAACGAATGGGATCTATTGTACCCTCGAAACAGCTGAATGATGCAACATTTTGTTAGTTGTGTTTTTATACTTTGCCCAAGCTTTTCTTATCCTTCGCACAAAGTGTTGTACTTATGTATGTAGCATGATAGTTCAGAAAAAGGTCCATCAGATAGAACATTTTAAAAATAAATATTTTAACTTCAAACTTTAATTACTTCGCTGTAAATTTATTCTAAAAATGTGTAAGAAAGATAAAAATGTTATTCAAATCGCACAAGAATGTAAGAAAGGATATATGTAAAACGCTTAGATACGTCCCGCTATAGGAGGGCCTAATTATCGTTTGACGAATGGCAACTAATTTAACCGTTATTGCATTGTTTAAATTATGAAGTTAAAGGGAAACTCGTTCTCTGTGGTTTAAAAACTTCAGCAGGCATATCCATGGAGTGAGACATTCCCTTTACCGACCATCCTAAATATTTATTTTTTTCTTCAGACTTTTGCTCAACAACCAAATTATGTATTTTAACTTTCCTTATATACAATGATGTATCAGGAAAGTATTGTGACGGGGTTGAAAATTCGAATTCGAGTTTTCGACGGGAGAGCACGCTTCAAGCATCCCTGATCAGGAATCGAACATTTTTAAAGTGATGTGTGTGTGTGTCAGTGAGTTTGTGGAGACGATAACTGACGAACAAAAGGGCCGATTCGAATGAAATTTGGTACAAAAATTACAATCCGTAAACACTGAAAGGCTATTGTTTTTATATGCAATCGAATATTCAGAACTAAATTTTCGAGTGAAATTTTGAAAAAATTGTCAAAAAATCAAAACCTCTAATACAGTTACGCAAATAGACATTTCTTATGTAATTTTTCATTAGGAAACGATTGACATAAATTTTAGAACGCTAACGTGGACCATTCTCGAGATATTGCACATTTTTAAAAAAATTATCAAAAAATCATATAAAATAAAAAAAATATTTCCTATTGAGAAACATGTTCACTTTTCATATGTAATACCTTGCGATAAATTTGTGACATCATTCTTGTGGATCTAGCTCGTTCCATTCATTAAAAAATATACTTTGAGTAATACTTTTGTATTTGATCTCCAATAGTCATTTATCTGCTGTAAGAATAATTTATTTCACCGTCCATAACGCTTCGGGAGATTTTGGCGACAAATTTGGTGGGATGTCGCCAACTGGGCAACTTTCTTCAATGTTGCTACATTAACGAAAAACTTGCTAAATGGATAAAAATGACGCTAAATCAATGAAAATGACGACTCATTGACGAAAATTCAACATCTTGGAAAGAATATAAATATCTACTATAATAATAATCTATTTTTTTACTGTAAAAGTAGTAAATTCATTGCATTATATAAGGAAAGTCATGTGCTGCCCACATCAGAGTTTTACTTTCCTTATATACGTAATGTATAAGGAAAGTATTGTGACGGGGTCGAAAATTCGAATTCGAGTTTTCGACGGGAGAGCACGTTTCAAGCATCCCTGATCAGGAATCAAACATTTTTGAAGTGATGTCTGTGTGTGTGTGTGAAAGTATGTGTGTGTGTGTGTGTGTGTGTGTCAGTGAGTATGTAGAGACGATAACTGACGAACGAATGGACCGATTCGAACAAAAATCACAATCTGTAAACACTGGAAGTTTTTATACGCAATCGAATGTTCAGAACCCCCCTAAATTTTCGAGTGAAATTTTGAAAAAATCGTTAAAAAATCAAAACCGCTAAAAAAGTTACGCAAATAGACATTTCTTATGTAATTTTTCATTAGAAAACGATTGACATAAATTTTAGAACGCTAACATGAACCGTTCTCGAGATATTGCACATTTTTAAAAAAAGTTATCAAAAAGTTATATAAAATAAAAATATATATATTTCCTATTGATAAACATGTTCACTTATCATATGTAATACCATGCGATAAATGTGGTGACATTATTCTCGTGGATCTAGCTCGTTCCATTCATGAAAAAAAATACTTTGAGTAATAATTTTGTATTTGAACGCCAATAGTCATTTATTTGCTGTAAGAATAACTTATTTCTCCGTCCATAACGTTTGGCGAGATTTTGGCGACAAATTTGGCGGAATGTCGCCATCTTGGCGACTTTTTGAAATGTTGCCAAATTAACGAAAATCTCACCAAATTGATAAAAATGACGCTAAGTCAATGAAAATGACGACTAATTGACGAAAATTCAATATCTTGGAAAGAATACAAGTACTATCTACTACATCTACTATAAGAATAACATTTTTTTTAACTGTAAAAGTAGTAAATTTATTGCATTATATAAGGAAAGTCATCCATTGTCCACATCAGATTTTTTTAATTTGAAATGAAGTTATTATGTTTGATTAGGGGATCGTGTACAATAATAATTCCTTATATGTCTGGGGATATTAGAAGTGCAAGGATTATATGCCTTCATTCCGATAATGATTGTGAAAGAAACTGAACTAAATTCTATGGAATATTAGCGTTTAAAAACTACAAATGGAACTTCACACTTCAGAGATTAGGTAGTAAGTTACCAAAGACATTGAACATTAAAAGACAGTATAGCACAGATGATCTGTTTGGCAACAGCTGTGGAAACTTTAAATACCTAACTATTATATTTCAAACTAGCCGCCTTTGGCGACCAGCCTGTTCGCAACCCTTGAAAATGCTGATCGTGGCAAATTCCAACCGTGGCAAACTCGTTGGCGTAACCTACCAGAAAGGTGTAAGTTAACTGGTTGGACGGCCAGGATGTGCCACCCAATTTAGACCGGAACCCAGTGGGGGAGGCATCCACAGGGAACGTACCCTCCTTCCCCTACCACCAACCTCTCGGAAAAACATACGGACCCATATGTTTAACGTGATCGGACTCGTGTCAGTGGCGGAAATCGAACCCGGGCCTACCGCGTGCAATTCCCGCGCGCTAACCACTGGGCTACTTCGCCCTCCGCGACAATCTCCATAACTTTCTTTTTATTCACTTAATTTAGACCGTACCCTCCTTCCCCTACCACCAACCTCTCGGAAGGACTCACGAACCCACATGTTTAACGTGATCGTACTCTGCGTGAACGTGGCGTAAGTTTTGGTAGTGGCGGGAATCGAACCCGGGCCTACTGAGTGCAATTCCCGCGCGCTAACCACTGGGCTGCCGCGCCCTCCGCGACAATCTCCATAACTTTCTATATATTCACCCAATTTAGACGGGAACCCAGTGGGGGAGGCATCCACAGGGGCCGTATCCTCCTTCCCCTACCACCAACCTCTCGGAAGGACTTACGGACCCACATATTTAACGTGATCGTATTCCACGTAAACACGGCGACAGTTTTGGCTGTGGCTGGAATCGAAACCGGGCCTACCGCTAACTTCCCGCGCGCTAATTTGCAATTTAAAATGACCATATGCTTAATTCCAACATCCTCATTCCATTGTTTCATTGTTCCATCATTTAAAATATCCAAAAGTTAAAATATACATTTAAAAAATCCATATCGTTCCATCATTTAAAATATAAATATAAAAATTTATATGGAGTAAAGGAGCGCTACCGTGACGTCACCTCCACCTTGACGTCCCCAGCCACCACCTTCCCTTCTTCTGCGGGGGAGAAACGCGGGTTAAGAAGCGGCACGCCGAGAAATTGAAATTCGGAAACTTTTAAAATCCCGATCCTGTGGGCAATACGGAATATTTCCTGACCAGATTGGACTTGTAAGAATGCCAGATGTTTGACCTTTCTAAAAATGTAAATTATTAGTCGAAATTATGAGTACTTTTTACTATGTGAGAATTTAAAAACCAAAAATACTTTTCTTGAGCAAAAAGTGACTTTTGTTTTAAAATCTTTAAAAAATATTAGAAATCGAAATTCAGATTTGAAATTGATATATTTTTACTCGAAATTCTCGGCTCTTTCCGATGGTGTGATTTGTTTTTTTCTACAATGTCTGGATCGTGGAGAAAAAGGGGCAAAAAGTCAAAAAACGGTCGAAATCGCATAAAACATTAAATAACAAAAAAAATAATTAAAATTTTAAAAATCGGTATTCACGAATCCCCTTCCCACCCCCGATTGCCAAATTTCGTAGCTCTCCGATGCGCGGTCTCTGAACGTTCAATAAAATATCCATTCGTTCAATTATTTAAAATATTCAATATCGTTCCACAAATGCATAAATATAATAAGTTCAAATACATCACCACAATTCAATCCACCATAATGCAATCATTTACATTATTTAAAATATCCATAAATTAAAATATCCATTTAAAATATCATATAAATATAATCATTTCACCCGTTGTATACAACCGGGTCTATCGTGATTCCTCTTCTCTTCTTCCTTGGGCCTGGCCCTAGATAAGGGGTGTCCGCTCTGACGTCATTGTAAGCGCTGACGTTTTGAATCCTCTCAGTTCCCCTCTTGTCTTTGTGTGGGAGTTTGAATACGACATAGTGACACTGACCGTTGTTTACATTTTACAATGTGCGGATTTTATTATGAGTTTTACTATGCTACGAGTAAATTAAGATTATAAATCAGATATTTATTAAAGTTTAAAGATTAAGTTTTACATAGCAATGTAGTTTTAAAATGATTATGAAGGCCAGGCTTTTCAATATATCAAATTGATGTTCAACGTAGTGCTTACTTGGATATAATAGAAAACTGAATGCTGTAGGAGGGTAAGCTAATTAAAGAATTTCTTCTTTATTGTAGTTTTTACGAATTATATTAATGAGTATTAGGCTAAACTGGTTATTACTAAGATATATTAATGGATATATTATATGCTATTACACATTAATATTCATATTTATATTGAAATTGTCAATTAAATACTGTAAAATTTGCCGTAGATTTAATGTTTTTGTAAATTTATATATAAAAATACTTATTCTTAAATAAGAAAATGACATTTATATCAATATTGTCAGTTAAATATTGTAAAATTTGCAGTAGATTTAATGTTTTTGTAAATTTATATCTATAAATATCTATTCTTATATGAGAAAAAAAAGCGAAGGGGTCAATACATAAAAATTAGTTTCTTGATACGGATAAATAAGATGAACGTTATCTACTTATTATTCATAGTTCTCATATAAATTACTGTATTTGAATATAAAAAATCAGGGATCATACATTTAATTTTTTTTTCTGATTTATAACATTTAATTTTGTTTCATTTGTTCCTCAAATAAATATTGTAAAATTTGTCGTAAATTAAATGTTTTGCAAATTTATATCTATAAATTCTTATTCTTAAATAAAGAAAAAAGTAAAGGAGTCAATATTCTTATATTAAAATTAATTTCTTTATATAGATATAAACGAAGAAAATTATATACTTATTGTTCATAGTTCTAATGTGATTAACTGTATTTTAATGCATAAAATCAGGGATCGTACATTTATACATTTTTTTTTCTGATTTATGGCATTTTATTTTGTTTTATTTATTCTTAAGTTTTATACTAATTATTTTATGTATATATCTTATCTTTCGCATAATGAAATATAGTTGCAAAAGTTGTACAGAGCAATTTTACTGATATACAATCTGCTACCTGTTTTAATTGCTATGAGTGACATTTAATTTACTTTCAATTCATATATTCTAATAAAGTTTAAGGTGTTTATAACTGAATTTAGAGAGTTTTTATTTTAAATGAGAGTTTATATTCAACACTCAGGATTTCAGGAGTAAAGTACTCATATGTTGAATTTCTGTAATTATGTACGCGATTTGTTTTTAAAAACGATAAATTGACTATTTATATGTCTATATTTCACAAAAAATGACCATCAGTATTTTATTGGCATCATACACATAAATTACAGAAGCTTAGGGTTATACAAATATAGCCATTTTTTTATAGATGTAATCAAAAATTAACTGCATAAGATAAAACGTAAGAATAAATTTAATTTTTTTTTTTACAAAATTATAGCATAAAAATTTATAATTTCTTCTCCTGGTTGTTCCTGAGATTGTAACATTTATGGAATCTGTAACTTAAAACTGTGGGATTTTTCCATAGCGTATAAAGAAAGTGAGAAAATATACAGTTTTGGCATGCATTGGTAGTTAATGTTTATAGTACTTGCCTCTAATTCAAGACAAACAACTATATAGTCAATAAAAAAAATTTTACACTTAAAACAAATTTATCGAGTCTATTATTTTTTCTAAATTTTAAAAATATAAAAGAATTTTTGTTTGAATATTTTATATATTATTTAAGTTGATTTATTTAAGGAATTCCATTCTCAGTAATAGTATTACATATTTGATGATAAACTGGAACTTATGACATACTTAATAATAACTCCCCGAGTTGCAGAAAAATGTTAAATATACGTTTTTATTTATTTTTTAATTTTTAGATACAATTTTCCTTGCGATGCACACTTTAATAATTATTTTTCGACATTGAATTGCATTTCGAACATTTTCATGCATTTGCAAGCATTGAATTGCATTTCGTTTCAGTGAGGATTTTTCTAAAATTTCAATATTACTTTACATTTTACATTTATAGTCAATTTCAGATTAATTGCTTTCTCTTTGACAGCGATTATTCTACATACAAAATTTTGTATTGAACATTCAAAGACATAATTTTTACATTGGATGGAACAATGCAAAAAATAAAAATGCCTGTTATTTGCTATATATATATATATGTTTAATTTGTAAAGTTATATATTATATGTGCAGTTTAAATTTTATGTTATTCTACTATTACATGTTTGATATTATTTTAATGGCTCTTTAGAAGTGTATATATTTTATAATGGTTTCTGTTTTTCATATTCTCTTTCTATACAAGTTTTTTCGTCTACTTTGTATACAAGTAACTTGTTATAAATATTTTTTGTTTAATTTTGTGAAAACAAAATTTATATTAATTATACCTGCATTTTCAAGCATTTTTTTAAAGTCTAAAAGACATTGAATTGCATTTTATTTGCTAGAATGTTTTTAAACTCGATATAACCTTTCCATTTTACATTTATAGTTAATTTTTGTTCAATTGTTCTCTCTCTGTCAGTGATTATTCTATACACAAGTCAATTTTTAACATACTGTGTATATTCTTTTCATGCGCCATATAGCTTTTCTACGGCTGTATTGCATTTTCTTGTGTGATAATTGGTGCTTAAAACAGGATTCTTAAAATTTTATTTAAGTATTATATACTTTCTCTGTATTAATGCGCTAGATTTATTCTTAAATTATGTTATACATATATCTTTAAATATAATGTCTACAAAATCCTTTACGAGAAACGTCATTTCGCTAGGATGGCTGGGAGAAAAGTCCATCGTTTATCCAAACGCCCAAAACTGAAGGGCCAGGCCCAGTAAGCGAAGGGGAAAAGAGAGAATCCCGAGGGTCCCGATACAACACACATCTTAATTCATTTAAACCCAGAAGGGCGGTCGGTCTCCATGGAGACGGGGAGAAAATTCAACGGGTGAAAACGCGGTTCGCCGAGAAATTGGAAATCCTTAGGTCATTAAAATCGCGATCCTGTGAATATTTATAATTATTTCTTGACCAGATTGGACTTGTAAGAATGCTAGATGTTTGACCTTTCTAAAAATGTAAATTATTAGTCGAAATTCTGAGTACTTTTTACTATGCGAGAATTTAAAAACCAAAAATCGTTTTTTTGAGTCAAAAGTGACTTTTGCTTTAAAATCATAAAAAAATATTAGAATTTATCTCTGAGATTTGAAATTGATATATTTTTACTCGAAATTCTCTGCTCTTTCCGATGGTGTGATTTGTTTTTTTCTACAATGTCTGGATCGAGGAGAAAAAAGGGCAAAAAGATCAAAAAACGGTCGAAATCGCATAAAACATTAAATAACAAAAAAAATAATTAAAATTTTAAAAATCGGTTTTTATGTGTCCCCTTCCCACCCTCCCGGGTCTCCGATTGCCAAATTTCGTAGCTCTCCGACGCGCGGTCGCTGAACGTATAGTGTATAAGACAGACAGACAGACAGACGCACAGACAGACATTGCCTTTTATTATTTAAGATTTACTTCGCATAAAAATGAATTAAGCATTGTTTTATATCTTAGAAGAAATAAAATATTTAAATCACACAAGCAAGCACACAAAAGATCTCAACACACAGGAGACATTCTGTATTTTACAGCGTTAAAAGTCCATAATAAAATCTGTTGATAAAGCATTAAATTTGCGCATTTATAATCAAGCGAGCAAAAACTATCCAGATCTGGAACAATAACATAATATTAAAACCCTCTTAAACTATTAAATTTCCATAGGTAAATATTTGTTTCGCATTATATATATAAAATTATTGGAATGTGTGCAGACGATAAAGTATTTTGAAAGTTCATAAAAGTTTCTGTACAAAAGATTAATTTCAGAAATAACTTTTGTTATACAATAATACTTATGAATTATTATAACAAGTAAATTAAAAACACCTGACTTATATGAGGCATTAATACAAATGTACGGACTCTATTACTTTCCTGCAATACATGGTAATGTATAGGGAAAGTAGTGGAATCATACCAAAAATGACAACTCGAGTTTTCGACGAATTTACGCGTTTTAGGACAATCTAGTACATGAAAAATATTTTTTTAGTGTGACGTCTGTGTGTGTATGTGTGTTTGTGTGTATGTGTGTGTGTATGTGTGTTTGTGTGTGTTTGTGTGTGTATGTGTGTCTGTTTGTCTGTCCGTGCAATGTATGTATCCACTCGAACTCAAAAACTAATGGACCAAATTTCATAAAATTTGGTAGGCAAGTCACTTATAGGTGACTCTGGTGGTGATTAGTTTTTGGTTCGATTCGGAATAAAACAAAATCCCAACTTTTTGGCGAAAAGGCCCGCAAAAATTGTCTGTATCCACTCTAGCTGCTAAACTAATAGAGCAAATTTTACAAAACTTGGTAGATAAGTCACTTGTGGGTTACCCTGATGCTGATTTGATTTTGGTGCGATTCGGTAAAAGTTCACCCGCCATTTTTTGCAAAATGGCGGGTGAACTCTCTCTGAATGGTCTCTTGCGACAGCAGGTCACCCTTAGTCATCCTGCGTACCACTTTAACAACTCAACAATATGTTGCTGAAATCATGCGGCTGCTTGCGTTACCCTTCATGGCACATCATTCTGGGACCATTTTCTACCAAGATAATGCCACGTCACATACGATTGCTTATCTGTGGACAGCCTCCGTCCTTTTGATACTGTTCCTTGGCCAGCAAGGTCACAACAAGACCTTTCACCAATCGAGCATGTATTGGACATGCTAGGCCGCCAGATTCGGGCAACCCGAAGTGTAGCAGATTGCGAGCATCAATTGAGGAATTCCTGTCAGAATGCATCGTATTATGACATTAGGTAACTTTATCACTCCCTACCTAGTCGTATACAAGCATGCATTGCGGCCAAGGGGATTTTACCAATTACTGATTTGAAAATTTAATGTGCAATTGCTAACCATTGATTGCTCTTGCGGCCTTGATTTTGTAATCATTTCATTACCTGTGTATGAGCTGTACGCATATTTAATTTGAATAAAAACAGTCACTTTCTTCATGGTGCTTCGTTTTTAACACTTTACAACAAAGTTGAAAAGTGTTTATGACTTTGTTCATTCTGTCTGTCTGTCTGTCCGTTAGCACGATGACTGCCGTAAAAATGACTTAATCAAAATGGAATTTTAGTATGCTGTTCAGAGGGTCTGTAGAACCTATGGGAATATACATGAATAATATCACCCAATAAGTTTTGGATTGAACCTGGGTTGAAAACATGAAATACATTGAGCCCAATGGGACCTAATTTTTCAAACATTTTTTTAAGCGGATTTAAAATTCAAAAAGTCCTTCGAAAATTGTAGGTAATATTCAAATTGTTCCATAAAATATATAAAAAAAAATTCAGCGAAATATATTCAGTAGTTTTATTAAATAAAAATTAAAATAATAATAACACCTGTTATATGAAGTGATCACGTGATCATGATATGAAAAGGTCACATGATCCATTTCAAAATGATAGATGGCATCCATCTTGTCTAAAAATCGTGATTTTTAAAGTCCTTTTTAATTAATATTGAGTGTTGTATCCGTCCTAAAACCACTTTATTTTTACTTAAATTCTGTGCATCTGCATACTGAAACATCGCAATTACAATATATTTGAGTTTAAATGCTCATCCAAATTTGATTAATTCTACAATGAAGCCTATTTTTCACCTATGTAAAATGTAAACGGCAAAATATATAGAATGAATTGTATTAGAATTGCTGTATTTCTTTAACACAAAATCATTTATTTCATGGAGTCTGCATAGCTGATATGAATGAAATATAAGTTGATTTTACAAAGAGAAGGACAATTTTTTTTTCGATGAAGTTTTACGCATAGTTTCATTACTTTAGCTCCATGGTCTTAATTTTTACATAAAATAAATTATTATAGTATTGTGATGAATGACATGAATGGGAAATTCTTTATGAATGAAATGCTGCTTTTATAGAGAGAGCCAGGCGTGTTATTTTTTCTATGACGTCATTTGAATGAATTTCAGTTGTTTTCGATGAAGTTTTCAAATATAATAAATTATCTTAGTATTATGATAATTCCAAAATTATTACGGAGGAATGTATCACATTTTAGAGATTTTTAAACCAGGCAATTTATATTTCAATGCCGTCATTAGAATAAAGTTAATTTTTTTCGATGAAGGTTTAAGTTTTCAAATATAATAAATTAATGTAGTTTTGTGATAAGTTTTAAAATATTACCGAGGAATGTATTGCATTTTAGACATGTTTAAATAAAATTGCATTGAAGTTGGAAAGTGTTTCATAATGAATGCTTTAAGCATGATTGATCTTTCTTGTTTGTTTTTTTTTTGCAAAAGTATGCATAGGCTAAAAAATTAATCTGCTGCAAGTCATTTTCAATTTCATTAATATTATGTTATAAGACTCTATTTTAAAAAAATGTAATTTTGAGTTTTTATTTTCCCTTCAATACATGGTAATGTATAAGGAAAGTATTAGAATCGTGTCGAGAGTCGCAAGTCGAGTTTTAGACGGATCTACACGTTTTGAGACCTGGTTTAGGACACGAAAAATATATTTTTAGCTTAACGTCTGTGTGTGTGTGTGTGTGTGTCTGTTTGTCTGTTTATCTGTGTAGAATTTGCATCCACTCTAACTGAAAATCCAATTAACCGAATTTCATAAAAATTGGTAGGTGAGTCCCTTCTGTGTGACCCTGGTGCTGATTATATTTTGGTATGGTTCTGGATAAAAGAATCTGCATTTTTTGCGAAATGGTACGTAAAAATTGTTTGTATCTACTACAACTGTAAAACTAACCTTTTTTACGAAATGGCTCTGAAAAATCATTAAATCTAAAATTAAAAGACTAAGTATGATCACACATATGAATTAAATGCTTATAATTTTTATACGTAATATTTGATGATAGAATGAATAAGACCAACCCCCCTTACTCTAGGACTAACCGTTTTCGAGATATTTTTTCGAGATAGTTTTTTTCGCATTTTCGCTACTCCTCCTTACTAACTGAAATTACCGAAAGAAAACGAAAATTGAATTTAAAGAGCAAATTCAGTCTTATTTAAAATAATTATGGGTGTTATTTTATGCAATTAAACTCGATTTAATTAATTATGGAAGAAAAGAAAATAAGTTTAAGTCTGCAGGGAAAGTCATGTGCTGCCACATCAGGTTATTATTTGTTTTAGAGGAATCATAATAATTGAATTTTCAGACTCAGACAAAAATCCTGTCAACAAATTTATTTAATAAAACTAACAAATTCATACTACAAATAGACGATTTAAGGCGTATGTGAAAGAACGGCAAACATTTTTCCAAATCTTTTACGATGGTATTTAAATATTAAATTTTAATCCCTTATAAATATTAAAATCAGTATTATAAATTATAATATCGTGAAATTTTATATTTCCCCCCAAAGAAAAGTTTTAAATGTAATAAGATATCTATGTAATAATTTTTTAATGTGTTTTTGTTTTTTCAGAACTCCAGAAGCCCTCTGTAACCTAAAGCAGTTGTGAATAACAGGGGTATTAATCGACTTGTAACATTGCATACTTCGTACTCATAATGTCAATACCACATTTTATTAAATTTGAGTTGACTTCTCTCATTCCTCTGAATATTACTGCTTCCATCAGCGCCATGGTCGTCTCCTCCTCAAAGACTTAAAATGCTGAAACTAAAACATATTAAAACATTTTAATAAATATGCTTTTATTTTAAAATGCAGAAAATAAATATATATTCTGCTTCTAACTTGATTCGTCTTGTCGGGATATTCATGTTGTATTTTTTGTATATTGAGTGTTAGTTGTCTTTTCGGATTGGCTAGACGGCTCTTCATGCTGCATCCTGATTGGCTTTCTCTTAATCCAGGTCTTGGATATTTTAATTCAACTGTTTCTTCTAATAGCGCCCATTTATCTCCAAAACGAGGTCATACATCATGATCCAAAATAAAATCTTACGTATGATAACCAATTCGCCTTGGTTTATCCAAAGCGAGGTCATTCATCATGATCTTAAAGTCTCTGGCATTGAAGAGCATATTAGATTAATCACTCAATAAAAACTTTGAGAAACCTTCTATGGCAGATACTGATCTCAATTGTAATCTCAAACCTGTTAACTGGAAACGCAGACCCAGACACATCATCTCTGAACCGAGAAGAACATACGAGTCTAGAGCCAAAATAGCTCGGCTGCCTGATCTGCCTGCGCTGCCTGCATCGGTTCAACTCAAAATTTTTGATCTTGTATGGTACTGTTGCTTTCAACGTTATCATTTCCCCTCTTCACCTCGTGACCACTGAATTGAAATTGACTACTTTGATTCCCGCGTTTTTTCACACTTGGAACCCATCTTCTTTCAGAGAGCTTGAATTGCTCTCAGTAAACTCTCCATTGCAAATTTCTCTCTTTTGTCTACCTCTCAACATTGGTGGTTCATCTTCCAAGGTACTTTTGGACTGCAGCCTAAGCCATCTTGACTGCAAACCGTTCAAGCAGCATCCATCCAGAAGGAATGCATCACAACTATTTTTATTACAAAAACTATTCGATGAACTTCTATTTCCGATGTGGGGATACGTGAGTTTTCTCACAGTTGCCCCGAAACGAGAAAGCCTTGGAACCATTCATCTTTTAGACTTCATGTTTGTTGGTTCTCTTCACTGACGAATGGGATATATCGTACCCTCGAAACAGCTGCGTGATGCAACATTTTGTTAGTTGTGTTTTTATACTTTGCCCAAGCTTTTCTTATCCTTCGCACAAAGTGTTGTACTTATTTCTGTAGCTTGGTAGTTCAGAAAAAGGTCCATCAGATAGAACATTTTAAAAATAAATATTGTAACTTCAAACTTTAATTACTTCGCTGTAAATTTATTCTAAAAATGTGTAAGAAAGATAAAAATGTTATTCAAATCGCACAAGAATGTAAGAAAGGATATATGTAAAACGCTTAGATATGTCCCGCTATAGGAGGGCCTAATTATCGTTTGATGAATGGCAACTAGTTTAACCGTTATTATATTGTTTAAAATATGAAGTTAAAAGGAAACTCGTTCTCTGTGGTTTAAAAACTTCAGCAGGCATATCCATGGAATGAGACATTCCCTTTACCGACCATCCTAAATATTTATTTTTTTCTTCAGACTTTTGCTCAACAACGAAATTATGTATTTTAATTTTCCTTATATACAATGATGTATCAGGAAAGTATTGTGACGGGGTTGAAAATTCGAATTCGAGTTTTCGACGGGAGAGCAAGTTTCAAGCATCCCTGATCAGGAATAAAACATTTTTGAAGTGATGTCTGTGTGTGTGTGTGTGTCAGTGAGTATGTAGAGACGATAACTGACGAACGAATTGACCGATTCGAACAAAATTTGGTACAAAAATCACAATCCGTAAACACTGGAAGCCTATTGTTTTTATACGCAATCGAATGTTCAGAACTCCCCTAAATTTTCGAGTAAAATTTTGAAAAAATCTTAAAAAAATTAAAACCGCTAAAAAAGTTACGCAAATAGACATTTCTTATGTAATTTTTATTAGAAAACGATTGACATAAATTTTAGAACGCTAACATGAACCGTTCTCGAGATATTGCACATTTTTAAAAAAGTTATCACAAAGTTATATAAAATAAAAAAATATATTTCCTATTGATAAACATGTTCACTTTTCATATGTAATACCATGCGATAAATTTGGTGACATTATTCTCGTGGATCTAGCTCGTTCCATTCATGAAGAAAATACTTTGAGTAATACTTTTGTATTTGAACGCCAATAGTCATTTATCTGCTGTAAGAATAACTTATTTCTCCGTCCATAACGTTTGGCGAGATTTTGGCGACGAATTTGGCGGAATGTCGCCATCTTGGCGACTTTTTTAAATGTTGCCAAATTAACGAAAATCTCGCCAAATTGATAAAAATGACGATAAGTCAATGAAAATGACGACTAATTGACGAAAATTCAATATCTTTGAAAGAATTCAAGTATCTACTATATCTACTATAAGAATAACATTTTTTTTAACTGTAAAAGTAGTAAATTTATTGCATTATATAAGGAAAGTCATCTGTTGTCCAAATCAGATTTTTTTAATTTGAAATGAAGTTATTATGTTTGATTAGGGGATCGTACAATAATAATTCCTTATATGTCTGGGGATATTAGAAGTGCAAGGATTACATGCCTTCACTCCGATAATGATTGAGATAGAAACTGAACTAAATTCTATGAAATATTAGCGTTTAAAAACTTCAAATGGAACTTCACACTTCAGAGATTAGGTAGTAAGTTACCAAAGACATTGATCATTAAAAGACAGTATAGCACAGATGATCTGTTTGGCAACAGCTGAGGAAACTTTAAATACCTAACCATTATATTTCAAATTTACTTCGCATAAAAATGAATTAAGCATTGGTTTATATCTTAGAAGAAATAAAATATTTTAATCACACAAGCAAGCACACAAAAGAGCTCAGCACACAGGAGACATTCTGTATTTTACAGCGTTAAAAGTCCATAATAAAATCTGTTGATAAAGCATTAAATTTGCGCGTTTATAATCAAGCGAGCAAAAACTATCCAGATCTGGAACAATAACAAAATATTAAAGCCCTCTTAAACTATTAAATTTCCATAGGTAAATATTTGTGTCGCATTATATATATAAAATTATTGTAATGTGTGCAGACGATAAAGTATTTTGAAAGTTCATAAAAATTTCTGTACAAAAGATTAATTTCAGAAATAACTTTTGTTATCCAATAATACTTATGAATTATTATAACTAGTAAATTAAAAACACCTTACTTATATGTGGCATTAATACAAACGTACGGACTCTATTACTTTCCCTGCAATACATGGTAATGTATAGGGAAAGTAGTGGAATCATACCAAAAATGACAACTCGAGTTTTCGACAAATTTACGCGTTTTGGGACAATCTAGTACACGAAAAATATTTTTTTAGTGTGACGTCTGTGTGTGTATGTGTGTTTGTGTCTGTCTGTTTGTCTGTCCGTGCAATGTATGTATCCACTCGAACTCAAAAACTACTGGACCAAATTTCATAAAATTTGGTAGGCAAGTCACTTGTAGGTGACCCTGGTGGTGATTAGTTTTTGGTTCGATTCGGGATAAAACAAAATCCCAACTTTTTGGCGAAAAGACCCGCAAAAAAATTGTCTGTATCCACTCTAACTGCTAAACTAATAGATCAAATTTTACAAAACTTGGTAGATAAGTCTCTTGTGGGTTACCCTGGTGCTGAGTTGATTTTGGTACGTTTCGGTAAAAGTTCACCTGCCATTATTTGCGAAATGGCCCCCAAAAATCATCAAAATCTAAAATAAAAACTACGTATTCTCAAATATATCCATTAAATGCTAGTTTTAAACGTAATTTTTAACGATAAAAAAATAAGACCAACCCCATTACACTAGGACTAGCCGTTCTCGAGATATTTTAGTTATTTCTTATTTTCGCTACACCACCTTTGAAAATACGTCCACTTGCCAAATGAGAACAAAAAGTGAATTAAAAATTAATTAAAATGAATTAAAATAAAGAGAACGTGAATATAAGTCTGCAGGGAAAGTCATGTGCTGCCCACATCAGATTTTTTTAAAGTGAAGTTGAGTTTCATTAGAATGCATTTATTATGACCAAAGATTGTCAGTATTTGTGGTGTTAAAAGTTAGTTACTAATACCTTAATAAATACTTACCTTTACATTGCACGTTTAAGGGAGTGATTGCATACCCAACAATATTTTTACAATGCGATATATATATCTCACAGTGCTGAAAGGTTACTAAATAATGATAGTCCAATATCAATGCAAGTTAAATTAATTTTCTATCGTTTATTTATTTAAATCATTAAAGTATGAAATATAAATTATAATTCAAATTGTCCTTGCATAATTAAACCAAAATTTTGTTGTTATTACTTATCTATTTACTTCAGTTGAGTGATTAATTGGCGGAAGGGGTATTTGCATTTATCAGGAAAGTGTGATGGTCATTAAATTCAACGTCCTTTTATTCTTGAATAAGTTTATTTTCATTTCTATCTTTACTAAATTTGGCATCAAATTGTAATACAAAAAGCAAGCACTTTACTTTTAGCTGTGTATTGACTCTTGGTATTACACAGTACTTCATCTGAACAGAGATAGTAGGTAGTAGCACCAACTAATCCCATAGATTTTTGGATATATATTAGGCTCCATCAACCTTTCTCTTCAACATGTAGAAAGCCCAGACCACACGACCAACCCGAAAACTTATGGCAGCTGTTTGTGTGGCCAGACTCAACATGTAGAAAGCCCAGACCACACGACCAACCCGAAGGCTTATGGCAGCTGTTTGTGTGGCCGGACTCTCTTCAACATGTATAACACTTTAGTATTTTTGTGAACACAACTCCTCACCACAACTAGCTACCAGCGGACTGCCTCTCTCGCTTTTTAATACTTTCGCTTTTGCTTTTTAATGCATTTCATTCGCTTTTTAATGTTTTCTCTCCCGCTTTTTAACGCTTAATCTCGATTTTTAATGTTTACTCAAGCTGTTACTCTAGCTGTTTACTCTAGCTGTTTACTCTAATGTTTACTCTAGCTGTAATGTTCACTCTAGCTGATGCTTACTACCGCTTTTTAATGCTTACTCGTCAATGGCTAACCGGTCGGTCAGCTCATAAATTGACCTGACATGTGCTCACGTGAAGTGTGCTCCTTGCTGTGACTTCCAGATGTGTACCCCAACCCGAATGTGTATGGTATCTGTTTGGACGGCAGATATATGCCATCAATTTAGACAGGAACCCCGTGGAGACGCTTCTACATAGACTGTACCCTCTTTTCCCTATCATCAACCTCTCGGAAGGACCCGCATATCTAACTTGCCCGTACTCCGTGTGAACATGGGGGCAGTTTGGGGGTGGAGTCGGGAATCAAACTAAGGTCGTCCGTGCGCAATCCCAGCGCGCCAGCAACTGGACCGTCCCACTCCCTTGCTGTCAATTGTCTTTAGAAAGAGTCACTTGAGATTGCAAATTTTCATGGGTTTGTCCTATCGTAAATATTTCTATTTAAAAAGTTAATTTAGGGCCCCGTCTGGCGTTTGCATGTTTTAGTTCAGCTAGCTTCATTATACACTTAACAATATTTATTTTCTGTAACAAATTTCTCATATTTGTTATTTTTCATATTGTTATCGTTATCACATTCCATATTGTTTCCATACTGTTATCATATTTGATATTTCTCATATTGTTATTACTATCATATTCCATATTATTTCTGTATTGCTATCATATTTATTCTTTTCATCAAAGTACTGCAACGTTTAAACTCACATATAGAATGTACACTGTAATGTATATGAATCCAGCTGTCTTGTAGGAATCAGAAATCCCACTTCCAGGTAGGAAATACAAAGTTTTTTTGTATGAAAATGTTTTCTTACGAGAAAACTATCAGAATTAAACAAGAAAACTTTCTTCCATCAAAGCTTGCAATTATTGAATTTAATTGGATTAGAGTAGTTTTGCCTTCCACTATTCTTTTTGTGCACATCAGTTCTAATTTGACCTGAGACGTTCAATGTCATCAGTTTTGTACGAGTCGCTTGACGTTTCTCGTACTAATGGAATACTTTGCGGGTTTCCATAATTGGAGTAGGCTCTATATGTCACATTGGAGTAAGTGGAATAATTTCGAATTATCATATTAGTTGTAATTGCGTGTCGGAAAGTAGCATCGTCAGGGCAGCAGTTTATAAACAGTGGGTTAGTCAGCGAAAGTTAGCTGTTTGTTGTTGAGTTAGTGTCAGTTTCGAAAGTGAGCGTCAGCTTCGATGTCGACTTCGAAAATCAGTTCCATCATAGCTCGGTTAGAGCTTAGGTGGGAAGGAATGGAAATAGCTTCGACAGCTTCAAGTGTAGTCGTGGCAAATTATTCGAGTTATTTCAGATGAAGCCCCGGCGATAGATTCATGTCAAACTTCACCATCAATTCGGTTGGTGAGCCCATGGAGTGATGTCAATCCCGGTGCCCCTGCTAAACAAGCGTCGTGCAGAAATGAGTACATAATCTGATGCGATGGGCTTCCAGCATCTTCTGGTTACTGGTTCGATATAAAACAGTATGGGTACGATGAAAGTTGTCATTAGATAATGGTGGCCACTTCTTGGGGGCTTAATCATGAATGTGGTGCTTGTGTATTGAAGAACTGTTCAAGACCCAGACCGTCCGACTCACACTAGCTCACGAGCAGCTGTTAGAATGGTCGAGGTGGTGCTTGTGTTTAAAAGCTTGAGTTATCCATTCATTGTATAGATGTACTTGTTGGCGAATCGTTGACTATCTAACTTTCCCCCACATATGGCGGATTTATCAATGAGTAACGGACTAATCGTCTGTCTTGCCTGTAATTCAGCAATAATTGTAACCCTTTTTGTTCCTATTTTTATATGTATTATTATATAATACTTTGGCTGCTTGATTTTCTGTGTTCCTTCATATGTTTGCGTGTGGGAGGCTAAACTGCTCTGTACTAATTTTGCAATGCTCTCCAGCTTTGTAATTCATATATTCCCCTGTCTTTAACAAGAAGCGAGATAATACCCCGAGCTTATACAAAAATAATAAAAGTTGTTCAAATATAAAAAGAAATAACGCAAAGGTGCACCTATTCGGATCCTGAAATACGGGTCATGTATTCGGGTACCAAATTCCTTCGTCCTGCAACGCTTATATGTCCCGCTACAGACTGCACAGACACGCATCTTCCTTTAATAAATTAGATAATCCAAATATGTTTCTAGTTACTGGCCTGCTCGATAACTTTCTTTAACACTCTATATACAATTTATCATGTAAACATATACATTATGACACCCTGTATACATATACATTATATACACATTTAAACGTTCATATTATAAATTATTGCATTCGATAAATACTTATATATACTGCATTGTGTTCATATTCAGTTTCTTGCAACTTAAAATTAAATCACAACAAAACTAAATTCAATTAAGCGCCAAATCTGAGAACCCGCCTTCTTTCAACAAATATTCTCTCAACATGAGCATGCACCTACCTACCTATAGCTAGCCAAAGCTGCTTAAAGTCGCTAGTTTGTAATTACAAATTTATCACTGTACCTTTTCTTTTTTCTTTTAAACGAAAGAGAAATTAGTTCTTAAAATTTAATCCGAATTTTGTCTGATATGTGAAAAATATAATATGTATCATCATTACATTGGGGAATTGTTTGATTAATAAACTCCTTTCCTTACTTTGAGATTTAAATTAGTTTTGAAATTTCTTAGGATATACGAAAACAAATCATTGAATTGATTCAGGGACAAAATCTCAAAAGGAAATATTATGATTAATTTTATTAAATAATTTATTCATGATTAACCATGAAATAAGGGTACCAGACGTACGTTAGAATACATATTCTTTGGTATAAATAGACTAATCACATTTTTAGAAATAAATTAATACATTTTTATTATAAATTAATATTAATTATTTTCTATTAAGATTGTTTTTTATTACACTGTTTCATTTAGGTTTGTTTATCCGTTTGTTTGTTTGGTTGGTTGGTTGTTGTCAAATCTTGAAATCCATATTTGACCCATTTCTACTGACCGCATTTTCTTGAAATTTTACACTCATACATATTTGCGATGACAATACAACATTACATGAAATTTGAGTTGACCCCTCTCCAGATCCTGACCCCCACCGGTAATCGTGCCAAGAATGGCCAGTAAAATTTCCATTGTTCTAAGATAGTTTTAAAACATTTTCTCTTTCATATGTACAGTCTCTCAAATATATAATCAAACTATTGTAACCCTATCAAAAAACATAGATTTAAAAATTATTCCATTGTTCTGTAATTTTTTCCAACGGAGCTTTTCTATTTGTTAACGCAAAATCTAAAATTGAATTGAATTTTTTGAAATGGATTCATTTCTAAATAATTCTTTTATATATTTCAGACTTAATTTTGGAGATTTGACTAGCTGTTAAGTAGATTTTCCCATCCAAAGAATTATTTGGTTGTTCTACAGTAATGACGACAGTCCTGGATTATTTCCTTCAAGAGTGAGACTTGAATCCAACCAGTGCGTGTATGTCCATACAGTGGTGTTGAATCTTCAGTCGCGCCGCTCTAAATGAGAGCATTTTTGGTCTTAAAAAAGGGGCTAAATTGGGTGGCACTTTCCGACCGTCCAAACTGTTAAATTACACCTTTCTAGTAGGTCGGACTGTCTGGGTTTCAACAACAACAGGCAAAGTCAGAAATCGAACTCGCTCGGGTCCTCCGTGTACAATCCCCGTGACTTAACCACTCGGTTATCTCACTCCAAAACTGCCGCTTGTAAGACAATAACTTACAAAACTTCCTTGAAGAAAGCATATATATGTCAGTTAGGTGACTACATTTGCTTCGATGGCATTATAATCCCTCCTTTTTCGGGCCAAAATAACAGTATGCGCTCTTAACAACAACTACTCTTCTTCCCCTACCACCAACCTCTCGGACCCACAACGTTCGTTGGGCAGTTCGTTCTTGGCGGTTGTTAAGGGTGCATACTGTTCTTTTGGCCTGAATAAGGGGCTCGAATCAATTGTAGACACCTAATTGACATATGCTTGCTTTCTTCAAGGCGGCCTTGTACGTTGTTAAATCTTTATCGACTTTGTGAATCTTTTATATAACTTTATCGGATTGTGCCCCCTGAGATTTTGAAAACTCGGCACCTATGTCGATAACTAAAAAGTCAAGAACAAGTTCACATATCGTCATGAAATTTTATATTTAAAAAGATTCTGTTCTTTATGTATGTCATATATGACAGTTGAATTGGTAGGAATTTGCTTGGTTTTAAACGCTTCTACAAATATGGATGGTGTGTCTTCAAATTACCACGTCATTGTGTACTGTAATAATACTTCGATGATTATCAGTCTAAAACATTTAATCAATCTCATTGATTCTTTTTAGAACGTTCCTTAAAACGTTTATTTTTTATTTTTAGAATCGGCTGTAGATAGAGCGTAGTTGATGACTGATATGGATTCAGAATTAAATTTTAGTGGGAGGAGGAGGGGTTTCACTAAGGATTTCGGTTTCAGAGATATTACTTCGTATTAGAACATTTACATTTCTCTTTCAACATCTATTTTTGAAGATTGACTACCGATAGAGCTTAGATGATGACTAATATGGAAATAGCATCGAGTTTCTGAGGAATTGGGGGAGGGTTAGTAAGGATTTTCACTGCCAGTTTTGAAGCAGTTACTTCCGAAAATTTGCAACTGTGCAAGATGTTAAAATGCTTAACAGTTCCATTAATAATTAACTATGAAAACTACACTACTTGCTAAAACTTCATTTTTTTAACACTCATTTGAAAAAATAATTACGGTGTCGTTTCAAAAGTCAAGAGAAGTCTCAAAAAAAGATGCGTTTCATTTTAAAATTTAAGAGAAAGTCAAAAAAGACTTTTCATATCTTAATTTTATTAACATACGTGTATTTTATAATAGCTGCAAGATAAATTAAAACCCGGTTTTATAAAAGCCTCGCCATTAGTAGTCTGTTCGATTACTTTTTTTGAATACTGTATATGAACGAAAATTTTCATGGTCGGTTTTATAAACGCACCGCCATTAGTAGTAATCATTTGTTCGATTACTTTTTTTGAATACTGTACATACATGTAAAGCCAGATATATATATTTATATATATATATATATATATATATATATATATATATATATATATATATATGTATATATATATATATATATATGTATATACAATATATATATATATATATATATATATATATATACTAGTCGAACCCGTTGAAGTGGATATATTCTATATACAATCTAAGACAAAAAAATCGACGCAATATAAAAGAATTATCCATATGAGACAAAATTTGGTATGTGTAATGTAGATATACAGAAACAGAAATGATTAGAATTCCATAACAATTCGATAATTTATTGTTCTGAAAGATCTACACAAGTGAGCACGTCCATGTGCCGTTGGTCCACCTCAGGCCTTGATGCAAGCTGTTACTCGACGCGACATTGATGTATAAAGTTGCCAGATGGTGTTCTGAGGGATGTTGTTCCAAATGACCTCCAATAGACGAGCTAATCCGTCTACATTCTGGTATTGTCGCAAGCGACGCCCCATCTCAACCCAAATGTTCTCAATAGGCGAGATATCCGGTGATCTGGCTGGCCAAGGAAGTGTGTCGTAAGCACGCAGACAATCAATAGAGTGGCGTGCCGTGTGTGGCCTGGCATTATCTTGCTGAAAAGTTAGCTCGGGGTATCGCGAAAGAATGATAATACAACGGGTCGTAGAATGTCGGCAACGTACCGTTGTGCTATGATAGTGAATCGTAGGACTATCAAGGGGGTCTGGCTATCAAATGAAATGGCTCCCCAGACCATAACTCCCTGTTGTCGGTCCATGTGTCCTGTGACAGTAAGATCAGGATCCTGAAGATGTCCGGGCTGTCTCCAGTCACGTCTGCTTAGGTCGTCGGGACACAGTTCGAAACGGGACACATCACTGAAGACAATTCGATCCCAATATAAACAATTTCACGTTGATCGGATCCGGCAACTTTGTAATCGCTGTTGACTGTGCATACTGGTCAGTGGTAGGCAGCGTAATGGGAGTCGCGAGTATAGATTCCGCTCCCGTAGTCTTCTATTAATGGTCCGGGTGGTCACTTCCGTGTTTGTCACACGTTGGATGGTTGATAACAACGAATCTCGTGCTGTCACAGCTGCTCTGAAAATCGCTCTATCTTCCCGTTGTGCCGTCGCTCTAGGCCGATCGCTGCCCGCTGAAATCTGCCATTCCGGCCCCTTTCCTGCCAACATCGTCTAATTGTTGCATGGCTATTACCTAAATGCAGAGGGATTAGTCGGTGTGCCCATCCAGCCTCATGCAGTCCGACCGCATGCTCTCTTTCAAATTCCTTCATGTAGTCGTAGTGATCGAGAATTCTGCTGCGAGGCATTGTTACACTCAAGGTACGCAAACGCAATCGAAATCCACTACACGTTTTGTTATTGAAAGCGAGTTTCGCTCCTAATATACACCACCATGGTTCTCAGTTTTAACGCGCTATAGTTCCGACTATTCAATCATGGGCTGCAAATTTTCGATCATTTGAATATTCGGTTGACAGGTGTATGCATGTATAGTTTCATTGCTATCGGATTGTTTTGCGGGATGCGTCGATTTTTGTCTTAAAGTATATATATATATATATATATATATATATATATATATATATATATATATATATATATATATATATATATATATATATACATACATATATATATATATGTGAAAAATATCTGAAAAATACGTTACATAAAATACATAATCATAGCACTGCATAATATTAAGGCGCAATGCTGCACTTCCATGTTTAGCAGAAATATAAAAGTAAAAACAAGATAAGTTTGAACAAGAAAGATCAATCATGCTTAAAGCATTGATTATGAAACACTGTCCAACTTCAATGCAATTTTATTTAAACATGTCTAAAATGCAATACATTCCTCGGTAATATTTTAAAACTTATCACAATACTACATTAATTTATTATATTTGAAACCTTAAACCTTCATCGAAAAAAATTAACTTCATGCAAATGACGGCATTAAAATATAAATTGCCTGGTTTAAACATCTCTAAAATGTGATACATTCCTCGGTAATAATTTTAGAATTATCATAATACTACGATAATTTATTATATTTGAAAACTTTATCGAAAATAACTGAAATTCATTCAAATGATGTCATAAAAAAATAACACGCCTGGCTCTCTCTATAAAAGCAACATTTCATTCATAAATAATTCCCCCATTCATGTCATTCATCACAATACTATAATAATTTATATTATTTAAAAATTAAGACCATGGAGCTACAAGTAAGTAAAACTCTATGCGTAAAACTTCATCGAAAATTATCGTCCTTCTCTTTCTAAAATCAATGAATATTTCATTCATATCAGCCATGCAGACTCCATGGACTAAATGATTTTGTGTTAAAGAATTACAGCGATTCTAATACAACTCATTCTACATATTTTGCTGTTTACATTTTACATAGGTGAAAAATAGGCTTAATAGTAGAAATAATTAAATTTGTATGAGCATTTAAACTGAAATATATTGTCATTGTGTTGTTAAAGTATGTAGATGCACAGAATTTAGGCAAAAATAAAGTAGTTTTAGGATGGATACAACACTCAATATGAATTAAAAAGAACTTTAAAAATCACGATTTTGAGACAAGATGGATGCCATATATCATTTTGAAGTGGGTCATGTGATCGTTTCATATCATGGACACGTGATCGCTTCATATAAGAGGTGTTATTATTATTTTAATTTTTATTTAAAAAACTACTGAATATATTTCGCCGGATTTTTTTTTTATATATTTTATGGAACACATTAAATATTGCCTAAAATTTTCGAAGCAATTTGTGAATTTTAAATCCGCTTAAAAAATGCTTGAAAAATTAGGTCCCATAGGGCTCAATGTATTCCATTTCTTCAACCCGGGTTCAATCCAAAACTAATTGGGTGATATTATTCATTTATATTCCCATAGGTCCTATAGACCGTCTGAACAACATACGAAAATTTCATTTTGATTAAGTCATTTTTACGGCAGTTATCGTGCTAACGGACAGACAGACAGACAGACAGACAGACAGACAGAATGAACAAAGTCATAAACACTTTTCAACTTTGTTGTAAAGTGTTAAAAAAGAGAGGGGGAGGCATAAAGGAAGGGGGAAAATAGAATGGGGAGTGTTTACAGGAACGACAGAAAAAAGGCCGGGGGCGATAATTTACTGATTTTGTATTTACTTTATATATATAAATATATATATATATAATAAAAAGGTTTGAATGTCCAATGAAAGAAAAGTGAAAAGCTGTAACACGAAAAACCTAACTTTCTAACAGGCTCACAAAATAAAAGTATAAAACAGCAAATTTTCAAGCAAATGGAAAAAATACATATTTCGAATCATAAAGTTTAAGAAAAGTATAAAAAACAAGAAAGATCAATCATGCATAAGCATTGATTATGAAACACTTTCCAACTGAAATGTAATTTCATTTAAAAATTTCTAAAATGTGATTCATTCAGTGGTATTATCTTTTACATTATCACAGTACTACAGTAATTTATTATACTTAAATATTTAAAACTGTATCCAAATATAAATCATCTGACTCTTTATGCAAAATCAATGAATATTTCATATATATAACTTGTATTCCAGACTCCAGAGCAAAATAATTTTGTGTGAAAAAAATTCAGCAATTCTTATGTAATTCATCTTACAATCGCTTGAGATATTTGCATTCTGCATATGTTAAAATTAGGCTTCCTTGAAGAAATAATAAAAGTTTAGGGATCATTTAAAATCACAACTATTGTAATTGCATAGGCACGGAATTTAGATACACAGATAATACACAGATAATATATATGTGTATGTGTATGTACTCAAAGTATTGGAATAGTGCCGAAGATCGGAACTCGAATTTTCAAAGGATCTACACGTTTTGGGACTTCTAGAACACGAAAAAACTATTTTTAGGAAGACGTCTGTGTGTGTAAGGGTGTATCTGTGTATGTTTCTGTGTGTCTGTGTGGATATTACATCCACTCTAATTGAAAAACTAATGGACCGAATTTCATACAATTTGGTAGGTATGTTTTTTGGGGGAAATCCTGATGTTCATTAGATTATAGTACGATTCGTAATAAAAGAATCTGCCTTCTTTGCGAAATGGCCGCAGAAATTGCCTTTATCCACTCTAGCTAAAAACTAATGAACCAAATTTAACAAAATTTGGAGTATAATATTTCAATAACCTACAAGTGATTTATATACCAAATTTAACAAAATTTTGTATATAAATCATTTGTAGGTTATTCTACTACGATTCGGGAAAAAGGAACGGGCTATTTTTGCGAAATGGCCAGCAAAAATCGTTATATATAAAAATAAAAGACTACGTGTGCTCAATTATATCAATTAAATTCCTATTTTATATGTGATTTTTGACAACAAAAAGAATAAGACTAACCCCATTACTCTAGGACTAGCCGTTCTTGAGATATTCTAGTTTTTTCGCGTTTTCGCTACGCCATCTTTGACAATAAGTCCAGCTATCAAATGAGAACCAAATTTAAGTTTAACGTGTAAATTCAATGTCATTTAAAATACTTATGTTGTGCAGATAAACTCAAATTATCATTGAATAAATAAAGAGAACGAATATGAGTCTGCAGAGAAAGACATGTGCTGTCCACATCAGAATTTTTAACAATATTACACCAATGATTTATAGAAGTGAACGGGGATTATTTTCAGGCCATTTCGAAAAAAATGTATGATCTATATTTAAGGATCCATCAAATTTTTGTCGAATAAAATGTTCAACAAATTTAAGCTGTGTACCAAATTTTAACTCTCTAGGACGTAGGAAAGTGCATTTAAAATGCCATCAATTAAATTTATCATGAAGAGTTATATAAAATTTAAAAAAAATGAAAAATTGTTATCTACCAAATTTATTTTAAAATATGAAACCACTCCCATATGCAAAACGTGTAAACAAATGGAGAGATATTTATTATATAATATCTCTCTCTTTTCTTTCTGGAAGATATCCCAAAGTCAGAATTTAAATGAATTTGTTTTTTTCCCTATATTAAATAATTTTTTTAATTAAAAAACTACTTAACATATTTTACTGAATTTTTTTTTATATATTCTATGGGATAATGTGAATATTTCCTAAAAATTTCGAAGCAATTCGTGAATTTTAAATTTACTTAAAAAATGTTTGAAAAATTAGGTCCCATAGGGTTCAATGTATTTCATTTTTTCAACCCGGGTTCAATAAAAAACTAATTGGGTGATATTATTTATTTATATTCACATAGGTCCTACAGACCGTCTGAACAACATACTAAAATTTCATTTTGATTAACTCATTTTTACGGCAGTTATCGTGCTAACGGACAGACAGACAGACAGACAGACAGACAGACAGACAGACAGACAGACAGACAGACAGACAGAATGAACAAAGTCATAAACACTTTTCAACTTTGTTGTAAAGTGTTAAAAAGGAATGGAATCGATAAAAGAAAAACAGATGAAATCCATGCACAAACGCTATACACGTGGACAAGACTCTAGGTTTAAATCAGGATTTGTCCAATTCTTCAAAACTTGTTTTCAAGCCCAAGTGTCTTGTAGACGCAAACACAAATATGTATGTTTCTGAAGAAATACATAAATCATATCTATAAACTATTTCTACTTGGACTACATACATGAAGAAGAAAAATAAATAGAAAAATGGATACTTAGAATCTGACTGAAAAAATACACTAACCTAGGGAGCACAGGAACACAGGAAGAAGTGACAAGTGTTGCCATTGACAAAGGAATAAGATATACTCTTGCCATCTGTAAGAAATAAATAACAGTAATGCGAAAAGACATGTACAAGAGATAATATACAATCAAAAGGGGCAATAATAGAAAGGCTAATGTGAAAGTGGATGTAAAAATAAAATATAATTAAAACAAGAGAAGGGAGATGTCAGGCTAATATATAAAACACCATAAAAAGAATTCATGAAAATCCAGCTAATCTAAATGTTTTAACTATACCATTTACAAAATAAGAGGGATATTTATATAAATTGCTGGTAATTTTTAGATTATCAATATGTAAAGCATGAAATTTTTTATCAGATAATCTATATATTCTGAAAAGCTGATCAGGAATAATATATTTCCAAACAATATAAACGAGTTGCAGGAATTAAATGATAAGATTTTATTAATGTTGAAATTAAAAGGGTCCTTAATTACCTTATTCTAAATAATAGTAAAGAATTAAAGAATAGATTAACATTAAAAAACAATTAGGAACATTAAAAAACTAATAGGATTTCAAACTTTTGATTTTAAAGATCTTTTCAATAATAGCAAGATCTCAGACTTGTATGATGTAATTTTAGCTCTATACAATGCATATATTACTAATCATTCAACTCATACCAGTTTTGTAAATTTTCCTAAACTTCTTCACTTTGTTATTTTCAATAATTACATTTTTCAAGGAAATAAATTATACCTACAAGTCTCAGGAGTTCCACGGGGTGGCTGCAGTAGCAGTATGTTAGTTAATTTATACCTTTCTCATTTTGAACAGTCTTTTACATCAGTAGATTATACATTATACAGATATGTTGATGATCTGATTTACTTAGTATATACTGAAAATTGTGTCATTAATATAGATTTCTATCCTGATAATTTGGAATTAATTCCTAATGAAGCTACTATTAGTAAAAATATTAATTTTTTGGATTTAAATCTTTTTGTTGAACTTTTTAATAGAATTGTTACTAATTTATATGATAAAAAAGACTCTTTTAATTTTAACATTAATAAAATCTTACCATTAAATTCCTGCAACTCGTTTATATTGTTTAGAAATATTATTCTTAATCAGCTTTTTAGAATATATAGATTATCTGATAAAAAACTTCATGCTTTACATATTGATAATCTAAAAATTACCAGCAATGTATATAAATATCCCTCGTATTTTGTAAATAGTATAGATAAAAAAATTAGATTAGCTGGATATTCATGAATTATTTTTATGGTGTTTTATATATTAGCCTGACATCTCCTTTCTCTTGTTTTAATTATATTTTATTTTTACATTCACTTACACATTAGCCTTTCTATTATTGCCCCTCTTGACTGTACTTCGCTTGTACATGTATTTTTGCATTCCTGTTATTTATTTCTTACAAATAGCAACATTATATCTTATTCCTTTGTGAATGGCAACACTTGTCACTTCTTCCTGTGTTCTTGTGCTCACTAGGTTAGTGTATTTTTTCAGTCAGATTCTAGGTATCCATTTTTACATTTATTTTTCTTCTTCATGTATGTAGTCCAAGTAGAAATAGTTTATAGATATAATCTATCTATTTCTTCAGAAACATGCATATTTGTGTTTGCTTCTACAAGACACTTGGGCTTGAAAACGAGTTTTGAAGAAGTGAACAAATCCTGATTTAGGTCTAGAGCCTTGTCCACGTGTATAGCGTCTGTGCTTAGATTTCGTCTGTTTTTCTTTTATCGATTCCATACCTTTGTTTTTTGATACTTTTCTTAAACTTGATGATTCGAAATTTGTATTTTTCCATTTGCTTGAAGATTTGCTGTTTTATACTTTTATTTTGTAAGCCTGTTAGAAAGTTAGGTTTTTCGTGTCACAGTTTTTCACTTCTCTTTCATTTGACATTCAATTTTTTTATTATTGAAATCATTTTATTTATTAGCTACATTTGCGCAATAAGTTAAATGAATTTTGCATTGTCATTCCTATATACTCATTTTTTACATTTGCATATTTGCAAAGTATCCTTAATTTTTTTTAAGTTTCCTACGGTTTTTATAAAATATTATATATATATATACATATTATATATATATATATATATATATATATATATATATATATATATATATATATACATATATATATATATATATATATTCTTTGGTTTTCTACATCTAAAGTTATTTTTATATCATTATTTTTACTCTCAGTTTGAATATTTTCAGTATAAATATTTTCATTATCTTATTTTTCTTTTGCATCGATATCATTATCTTCATTTCTATATTGTATATTTTAATAACATTATTTGTATTCTCATTTTGAGTATTTTTAATCTCATTATTTTCATTCTTATTTTGAACACTTTTGATATGTACATTTTGTACAGTATAACATTTATTTGAGTGAACTTTATAGTCCCTGTTATATTTAATTTTACTTAGTACATTTTGTGCTATATTACATTTACTGGCGTGAAATTCATTTGTTTCATTGTCCATGTCATATTTATTTCCACATAGTACATATTGTGCTATGTTACATTTGTAACATATTGGGTTAAATGAAAATTGGATTCATTTCAAAAATACTGCATCTCGGATTTGCATTTCTTCAGTAATTCTTTTGAAAATTTGAATCACTCCAACTTTCATATTTCTATTCAACGTAATTTTAACCTTCTTTTAGTTATTTATCACAATATTAATTTTGTTGTTTTATATTACAGTTCTAGTAGCTTCAAATTGATTATTGCTTTCGGATTTAATGGTACTAAGATCACCTCATTATGCTAGTATTCCTGAAACAGATCCAATAATTCAACGGACAAATGACCTGGTTGGAGAACTAATTTGCACGAGAGAGTGACGAATATCTGGGTGTCATCAATTGCCCGTATAACGCTTTCAGCATAATTATTAATCCTTTCATTTTCAGCAAAATTTTCAATATCGACCTGTGAGGCATTTTGAGTATCATTACAATTATTTTTATCCGTATTATTTTCATTAAAAACAAAGATAAACTTCTGTTTATCCTATGTGGTAATTGGTTTGTTCGCACTAGTCACAGTTTTAGATTTATTCTAAGTATGATCACCATTTTTAATATTTTTACCATTTTCACAAGTATTGTTATTCGCTTGACTACATTCAATACTCTGATTATCATCATTTTGCGTAAATTTCTAACTAGTCCCCTTAGTTTTATCATAATCTCCATTATCGATCTGAGTCGATTTTGGGGAATTATTATTTATGTGCTCATCATTTAAATTTAATTCCGAATTACTAGCATAATTTTTTATTTTTATTAACTCTTTACTTTCTACAGTTTCACTATTATGATTTTATCGACATTATTCACTACACATTTTGTTTATCTCGATTTTATTATCATTTACATTAGTATCTTCATTTTGGTTTTGTATTAGACTTGTATGCATAATCACCTTATTTGATTAATTCTCAAATTTGTTCCAAATGTTCACTTTCAAGTAAAGGTTTAATCTATATTACCAAATTTTAAAATTATATTTCTTGCATTTAAAACTCCCATATTGTTTGCCAAAAAATCACAACTTAACAAAATCTCTTAGTCACTTCCAAAGTGCTGATCCGTTATTTACTGCTTTGCCTCCAATTTTAAAAAGTAGCTTCACACGCGGAAAATTGAATCTTGTGCTAGGTAAACGATTGTAAGTTTACTTTTCTGATAACATAATTAATTTTACATCCCCTGCCATACATGGTAATGTATAGGGAAATATTGGAATCATGCCGAAAATCGCAGCTCTAGTTTTCAACGGATCTACACATTTTGGAACCTCTAGAATACGAAAATACTATTTAGCGTGACCTCTGTGTGTATGTCTGTCAGTCTGCGTGTCTGTGTGTCTGTCTGTGAAATGAATGTATCCACTCTAACTCAAAACCTAATGGATCGAATTTCATAAAATTTGGCAAGTACAACACTTTGCTGCAACCCTGGTGTTGATTAGTTTTTGGTACGATTCGAAAAAAATGAACCCGCCTTTTCATTCGAAATGGCCCACAAATAAGCTCACTTATCCACTTTAGCTGAAATACTAATTGACCAAATTTCACAAAATTTGGTAGATAAGTTACTTGTGGGATACTCTGGTTCTGATTAGATTTCGATACGATTCGGAAAAGAACAACCTGCCTTTTTTTTGCGAAATGACCCGCAAAAATCTTTAAAAAAGACTACTTATATTTAAATGTAACAATTAAATGCTTGTTTTATACGTAATTTTTGACGAGAAAAATAATGAGAACAGCTCTATTAATCTAGGACCAACCGTTCTCGAGATATTTGAGATTTTTCGTATTTTTGTATGCTGCCATTGGAAAAATGTCCAATTACGAAATAAAAACAGAAATTGAATTTAAAATACAAATTTAGTGATATTTTGTGCAATTAAACTCAATTTAATGGATTGTTAACGAAATAAAGAAAAAATGAATTTGAGTCCGCAGGATAAGTCATGTGCTGCCCACATCAGATTTTTTATCTTCGACTCATTTTTCAAGATCTGGAACAACGCATCGGTCAGGGCAGAACCCTACTGCTATAATGCAGCATAGCCCCCAACACCTTTGTCTCCAAAATCCACCTCAATGACTGGTAACGAGGTATTTCCTTGTATATGTTCCATTTCATTTATTTTTTTATTGTCATTTGTAGAACTATTTGTATTTGTTTGATTTTTATCATAATTATGAGGCATTTATCTTTTGTACCTGGTCGTCGCGTGAGAACCCCCCCTTTATCATTGTGTACATTATTCCCATACTTCTGCCTAGTATCGTGTTCGTTCGTCATTGTTAACTTCCTTAATTCGTGTTCAAATTCCCCGCTATTATAATGGGACTTTGGGCTATTTTTCATATTTTCCTGAGGCCAAAGTTCCCTAGCTAATTTAAATTCCCGCGATTGTTACTTAAGCTGCGTTCTCTGTCTTGTCTATTAAATTTCTCTGGCCTTCTATAGAATTTATCATTTCTATTCAGACTTATTTACTTATTTCTCTAAAATCTTTATTTTCATTATCTCTAAATTCATTTCCTTTACTTCCGTAGTTATGTTGACTTGCTCCATAATTTTTCTGGGCTTTTTTTTTGTGGCAACATATCGCAAACATGGCGGTTTTTTTCACATCCTATTCAAAATTTGAGGTTTTTATTTTCTTGAATTCTAGTATCAAATCCATATTCTCTTTTATCCATTTTTTCTTGCGGTAAATTATTTGGAAATCAGTTATAAGAGTTAAACCAACATTCTTTCCAAACTTGGCTAAGATTTCCACACCCTAAACATTTATTCATTTCAGTTTTTGGTCTCCCTCGCTTTTCAAATTTTAGCAGCTGAAGTTTATTTTTTAACATCTCTAATTGCATCTCCATTTCTATATTATTCAAATCCATGCCTACATTTTCATTTTTGTAAATCACATTAGCCTCTGTAACGTCGTAATCCCTATAAATATTTTCTAAATATTCAGCTTACACCACCGCTTTTTCAAAGTCCTGTAAATTATGTTTTTTTTTTTCAAAAGCCAGATCTGGTCTTAATGACTCCATTAATTTTGCGAATTTTATGTTGCTACCGATTTCCTTCATTTTATTGCTCGCGGAACTACTACCTAAGAAATGATTTGCCGTATTTTCAATTAGCAGCGACAACTCCGATACTGTCATTCCTGGCTTCATTATTATATTATTTAAATTCGTCTGCTTTTGCACATTAAGATTATTCTTGATTTTGGATATCAACAAATTTTTGATTTCCTCAACATTATTAGCATTTTGAAGTTCAGTATTCTGCTTAAGGACCTTGATTGCCCTTTCTTTAAGTCTCATCTTTAAAATAACTGCTTTATTTTATTCCGACCATTTTTCAATTTTTGACACACTCTTAAACTGCGCGATAAAGAACTCGACATTTTTGTCTTTTAGACCTTTAAAAATTGACAATAAATTTATTAACTGGAAGTTATTCTCCATTTTTGAATTTTGCGTTTCTACAACGTCTAATTGCGTTCTTTGTGGCAACTTTTGTCGGTTATTACTATTTCTCGGTGGTATTTACAATAGACAATTTTCCCTTCCAAAATCTTAAAATATAAAATAGCAATAGATAAAATACAACTACAAATGCTACACACCATATACTTTTCTTTCTGGTAGGTTGGACGGTCTGGGTCTCAACAATAACACCATATACTTTTAAATACAAATATCCTTAATACCTTTTTGAACAAATATTATATTCAATTTTTCATTATACTTTCTATCAGTGAATGTGCATATTTAAATTTTACCTATGCACTAACTTGGTCACCACACGAGTCTCCGTAAAAATTATTTATCATTTATTTAATATTTTTTTATCATAGATCAGTATAGTATTAAAATTTTCATTAAAATTTCGAACTCGTAAAAAACGTCACGATCGCCAAACTGTGTTAAAAAAACATTTGAATTGTGTTTTCCTTTTTAAATAGAGAATTTTGTGGATAAAATTAATAATCTTAATTAAAGTGGTAGTGAATCGTAACATTTGTACCTTGCTATCATGGCCGCAAAATCCATACTTCTTTGCACTAGTTCCTTAGCCAACCGAGAGCGGGTATGCAGGATTGAATACGACGAGGCATCCCTTCAATGAGTTGGTCAATGGTGTGCTGAGGGATGACATACTACACAGCATGCAAATGGGCTTGTAACTGAACGTGGTCTGGTGGAATTGGGAGTTCTCTTAACTGACGACCCATGATGTCCCAGATATGCTCAACTGGCGACAAATTTGGAGAATATGCTAACCAAGGTAGGATATCAAAACCTTGCAGACCATTTATAGTTACCCGTACAGCATTTAGCCTGACATTATCCTGCGGAAAAAGCAGTCCAGGCCTGGTTGTCAGATATGGCTATACCACAGATCTCAGAATGTCAGAAATGTATCGTTATGCAATGATACTGCCAGAAACGTCCACCAAAGATGCTCGTCCACCAAATGTTATACCATCCCAAACCATGGTATCAATTGCGAGATCTGTGTGGCGACTGATAATAACGCTTCCTTATGGCGTTGTTGAAAGCGCCGCCATACGCGAGTACGGCCATCTGGCATGCCAAAACAGAATCGTGATTAATCCCTGAACAGAATGTTTCGTCATTCTGTCGACCAATTGCTTTTCATTTGTCATCACTGGATGCGACGTAATTGGTGAAGACATTGAAACGGTAGGTGTCAAAAAGGTCGTCTACCTCGGAATCTTACATCATGTAAACGGTTTCGAATTGTTTGCGTCGAAACCACATTACCTGTAATGTGGGACAAATGTCGTTGTAACACGGTTGCTGTGGTAAACGGCTCCCGTGCAAAGCGTCTCAGAAGCATACGATCTTCACGTGGTGCGATACACCTGAAAGCTCCACTACTTGATCCTCCTGTCATTTAGTTGTCTCTCACGAACCTTAACACACACCGTTGAACTGTGCTCACATTACGACCCAATAATTCAGCGATCCTTCGAAGGCTCAATCCAACCTAACGTAAAACATTGATTTGTTGCCGTTCCGTAGACAACAACTGGACGTATGCGGTACCTCGACGTACTCTTGATATACTGTGATGATTTTTACAACCTGATACCAGTGACGCCAGTAAGGTGTTACAGCACTATGCGTAACGAAACTGTTATATCATTTGTATATCTCTTCTTGCTGCTTCCATTGCCTTATTTACATAAATTCCACATACAAGTTTATGGTGTTGCGATTTCAGTTGTGAGCAGTGTATATATTAACATATATTTTATAGAAAAAGCATGGTAATTTCAATATTGCTTACTGGTATCCCTTAAATGGCTTCAATTATTTTACAATATAATCTAATTATATATAAATTTAGTGCGTTACGCTAAGAAATATTAATTATAACCAGTACAGTCGTCTTAACATCATCAGTTAAAATACAATATAATGAGTAACCACTATTTGCTAACCAAGCCGCTTTCACTTTTTAACTGTCTTATCTAGCAGACATATATCGCTATTTTGTAAAACCGCAATTATGTAAACTACACAGAAAATCAATTGATGCTTACAGATTTCAACTGCTTGAGAAGAGTGGTATTTCAGTCACTTATCACCAACTTAAAAGATGTGTTGGATTGTCGAGCTAATTGTAGGATTACAAAATTGGGATATTACTAAGACGTTCATTTTAAGCTTCAGAGTCCTTATGTTTTCATCACGTGGTTTCGTGTTGCAGAACCAGACCTCTCCACTGACCCAGAGGGCTTACAGCAACAATTACGTGGTTTCGTGTTGTTGTTGTTGCGACCCAGACCGTTCGACCTACCAGAAAGGTGTTGAAGACCCAGACCGTCCGGCTCGTCAGCAAGGACTTGAGCAACCATTTGGACGGCCGGTACCAGAAAGGTGTAAGGTAACTGTTTGGACGGGCGGCAAGTGCCACCCAATTTAAACCGGAACCCAGTGGAGGAAGCATCCACAGGGACTGTACCCTCCTTCCCCTACCACCAACCTCTCGAAAGGACTTACGGAACCACATGTTTAACGTGATCGTACTCCGCGTGAACGTGTTGTTACTCATTTGTCCATGAGTAAAATCATATTGTCTTTTTATAATATATTTGTATTTTCACAGGCGACTATTTCCTGCTGGTGACATTCAATTTTAAAATATATAAACGATCTCCGCTGCTATGTACATGTGGCAACTTCTCTCACTCTCTGGAAAGTATTTACCATGAAGTCCAGGGTTCATTATGTGGGATTTTATTGCTTAACAAGAAAATACCCATTCATCATTGGGAGTCTCAGAGTCTAGTACAGGAAGTCATCGTACCGGATCTTCTTCCGATAAACAGCAATGCAGGCTATATTTGATGATGGTGTAGTCCCCACTGAATAAATAACGAATCATTCATGATGTACTGTAAAATTAGTCAATGGTATTATTTTACCTTCTCATAAAAATTTGTGATTATTTATAATGGAAATATTGATAATGAAATATTATGAACAATATTTTGTTGATTTATACTTTGAGACGCCAATGTCACCAAGGGTGCTGAATGATGAAACTTCGCTTTCCCCAAATGGTACAATAATCTTGAACATATTTTTAAATTGGTGATCATGCGCAGCAATTTCACTGGACTCATGTGATTTGGAAACACGAATATGCAAAAGTTTTCGTTTTTAACACTTTACAACAAAGTTGAAAAGTGTTTATTTCATTCATTCTGTCTGTCTGTCTGTCTGTCCGTTAGCACGATAACTGCCGTAAAAATGACTTAATCAAAATGAAATTTTAGTATGTTGTTCAGACGGTCTGTAGAACCTATGGGAATATAAATGAATAATATCACCCAATTAGTTTTGGATTGAACCCGGGTCGAAAAAATGAAATACATTGAGCCCTATGGGACCTAATTTTTCAAACATTTTTTAAGCGGATTTAAAATTCACAAATTGCTTCGAAAATTTTAGGTAATATTCAAATTGTTCCATAAAATATATAAAAAAAATTCAGCGACATATATTCAGTAGTTTTTAAATAAAAATTAAAATAATAATTACAACTCTTACATGAAAATGAAACCATGATATGAAACGATCACATGACCCACTTCAAAATGATATATGGCATCCATCTTGTTTCAAAATCGTGATTTTTTTAAGTTCTTTTTAATTCATATTGAGTGTTGTATCCGTCCTGAAACTACTTTATTTTTACTTAAATTCTGTGCATCTACATACTGAAACAACGCAAAGACAATATATTTAAGTTTAATGCTCATCTAAATTTGATTATTTCTACAACTAAGCCTATTTTTCACCTATGTAAAATGTAAACAGCAAAATATATAGAATGAGTTGTATTAGAATTCCTGTATTTTTTTAACACAAAATAATTTAGTCCATGGAGTCTGCATGGCTGATATAAATGAAATATTAATTGATTTCATAAAGAGAAGGACGATTTTTTTCGATGAAGTTTCAAGCATAGAGTTTAATTTTTTGTAGCTCCATGGTCTTAAACAAAATGTTTAAATAAAATAAATGTTTATAGTATTGTGATGAATGAAATGAATGGGAGAAAGTTATGAATGAAATCCTGTTTTTATAGAGAGATCCAGGCGTGTTATTTTTTCTATGACGTCATTTGAATTAATTTCAGTTGTTTTCGATGAAGTTTTCAAATATAATAAACTATCGTAGTATTATGATAATTCTAAAACTATTACCGAGGTATGTATAACATTGTAGAGATGTTTAAACCAGTCAATTTATATTTCAATGCCGTCATTTGAATGAAGTTCATTTTTTCCGTTGAAGGTTTAAGTTTTCAAATATAATAAATTAATGCAGTATTGTGATAAGTTTCAAAATATTACCGAGGAATGTATTTCATTTTAGACTTGTTTAAATAAAATTGCATTGAAGTTGGAAAGTGTTTCATAATCAATGCTTTAAGCATGATTGATCTTTCTTGTTTCTTGTTTTTTTTTTCACTTTACATTTATCAATTTGGAATTCCCAAATTATAAAAGGAATCTTTCAATATCAAACCCTGGGTAAAATGTTTTATTCCTTGCGGATTATATGTGTTTTTAATCAGCTAGTACAAGTAGTAATAGATATGATGTATTTATATTTTTATTTGTTTTTTCATTTAAAACTATGAATTGTTTCAAGTGTCCAAAAAAGCATCTACTTTCACACATATATAGTTATTTCAATACCTTGATCGTCTTTGTAAAAGGCGGTTATGGATAAACTATTGACTTTTAGTAGTATGAAAATACATTTAGTTAATTACAAGGAACAATATATTGTTGCGAAAGTATAACATTCCCTCTCTGGAATGTCATCTTTTAGGAAACAGACGAAGAAACCATCCGTACAGACTTTCCTATGACGTGCCTCTAAGTTTCACTGCTGAAACCGGAGGAGGGTTGCCAGATTTGGCGATTTATGGCAAATTTGGCAACATTTGGTGACTTCTCGGAGGTTCGTGAAACACCTGTAAATAATCAATATTCTACGTGATATGAGAAGTTACTAGAAGTTTCTATGGAGTGTCTATTAAAAGGAATCATCACTCAGTCGGAGAGCAATTGAGAAAATACGAGCTACATTGAACTGTGGCTTTCGTCACTGTTTTGAGAATTGTATAGGTTATTTACTGAAATTAGTGGAGCATTTAAGTTTCGTTTTACTATACATTGTTCCCGTTCACGCTGCGCTTGTGAATAAGCGTGTTAGTTATCCAAAAATGTGGACTCATTTTTTTATCTAAAGCGCACATCGATGATTCCAGAATAACAAGATTATCTATATGCATATAACTGCATTTCTAAAAAATGCTTTTTAACTATAAAAAAGCACGTATTCATCTGTGCAGAAATAAAACAAAAACGCTCCTACTCTCATTGATCGAAATTTCTTCACGATAAGCGGAGAACAAAAAATTAAGACTTTTTGGACCCTTGCAAAAAGTTGGTAAAAGGATTTAACATTGTGATTCTTGACAAATGTTTTTTCGTTCCAAGCGATAGATTTTTCCGATTTGCGTCAGTTAACAAGATCTACAAACGTGAAAGATACATCAAATTTTGATAAAGGGTCATAATATATTTTATGCAATTTGAATTTGCACATATCTATTGTGACAACCGAAACAAAGAGAAACTTAAAGTTATAAGGTTTTAGTTCTTAAATTCATTAAAGTAATAATTATTATTTTAATTATTATTTTGATTATTAAATTCATTAAGTTGTGACATGGCCGTTATTTTCATTTAGTGGAATTATATTTAATATTTAATGTACATTGCTATGTTGTGCCGCTATAAACCCTCCAATTATTTTACTTTTCGTGTGAGTCTTGTAAAGGAATATTATTAAATTATTACAAAGATTAGACCAATTTAAACTTAACAATGACATTTATTAAAGATACAAAATACCTATTCAATTCCAATACATTAACTACTCTTCCTATTAATTATTTATTAAGATAGAATGTCAGAGGAGAGGATGTGGGACCCGTTTTCGAAGAATTCGTCAGTGTTCCAAAATAATGAATTATGTTTCTTATTCAAATGTATTTACATTTATTTATTTGCATAACATTTGAAACTGTACGAAATATTATGAATTATCATTGTTAGATGTTGAGCTAACTGAACTGTTATCGAAATGAAAACTAGAAAATGCAATTGCATATTGCTGCATATTATTAATTTAACTGTATCTATTTCTATAGTTGAACTTTTCAGGTCAAATTTATTGTCAAGTTGTTTACTCAGGTCATATATAATTTTGAAAAAAAAATATTTGATATCCACATCAACAAAAACTATGGATTAATCAATTATTTACTATCATTTTCACATTTTATTATTTTCCAAGTCATCAATATTACTAGTGGCTATAAATAACTTCCAGAATCAACTAAAACAATGATTATTTCAATTGGACCCAACCTGTATTTCACTGTAGATGTCATTTTGGAGGTCAAAGATTGGTAAGTATAACATTTAGTACATGGATGGGGTTTTAGATCACAACAATGAAGTAATTAACAGAAAAAAGTGGTTCCAGGGTTCACACTTCAAGTGACTGGAATGAATAAATTACAATATAGAAGCTATCTGGTCACAAGACTGGAAAGTGTTAATAATGAACGAGAATGCTTGTCTGCATGTTTGTCAGCACGTGTCGTAACTAAAAACGCAAACGGCATACAGTTTTGAAATTTAGTATATGGATGTCTGAAATGAGGAATGGCATTTAGTAAAGGGACCAGTCCCGAGATGCACCTCAATGAATTAAAAAAAATCTAATTTAAGAGTTTATTTTAATAATTTAAGACTCAAGTGAAGACTTCTCATACCATCACGTTTGCAGTGATCACAGAATTTCAAACTTGACATCCTCTTAAATTATGATAAGAACGCTTTTTTGAAGAGCTTTGAACTGTTTTGATAAGAATCCATGACAGCGATTTTGGAGTGTGAATATTATGGGTTAAAATGCATTTGGGATATATTTAGGGGATTTTAAGGTAGAATACGACATCGGGAAATAAATTAGGTGGAGTGTGACTAAACTCAACTTTGGCAGTTCTGAATTCAAATTGTATAAGAAGATTGAAATATAGGTATCTATGGTCCAAATTATTACAACTATAGCGTGTTATTGTTCACTTTCAAGAGCCTGATAAAATCTTTCAATTGATACCATATTTGACAATTTTCTCACGATAGAATAATTCCCCCTAGGTTCGGCTAATAACGTCACGCACAAGAGATAATTGCCTCACGGCTATTTTTCACAACAATGATTGAAACAGTTACCTTACACCTTTCTGGTAGGTCGGACGGTCTGGGTCTCAACAACAAGAACAATGATTGAAACTATTAAGTCTGGTGATCATTGGTCCATTATTAAACCATTTTATGCATGATTATTTTAAACTGTGTCCTACACTACCATGTTAATAAATATAAAATTTCGAATAACTTTCGAGGTTTCCGCTCGAATTTAAAAATAATTATATTTAGTACTATATTTTTTAATTACAAAGCGGGGTATAAAATTTCGTGAAAATCCATTTTTATTTTTAGCAGCTAGCGTGTGCAACATCTCAATTTTAGCAAGCTTGATGCCTATTACTAAGTGTGAACTGCTTGCGTTAAGTTCGAGGCCCTACTGAAAGCATCTCGAAACTTTTAAAAATACGATGTTTTTTGTAAAGGACCACTAGTCATCGGAGGCTAAGATTTTGATTGTAGATTCTCATTTATATGCATCTCACTATATGAAACCATCATTCGATCTGGGGACAATCCGGATTTTACAAAACACTCATGCTAATAAAACTTGCCATTTGCGCACTCTACATCGAATTTAGTTTTATATTCGAATTTACTATTATCAAGCATTCTAGAGTATCTATTCTAAAAATAAGTCTACTAAATTTTGCAATTTGTAAAAATGTAAATTTTGAAATCTAAATTAGTTTCAAATTTCAATTTTGCAAATTGTACGTATGACGGCGGCTAAAAATATAACTCAGTACTAGAAAATAAAAATATATTTTGCGAAATTACTATTTACTCTAGTTTTTCTTCTAATCAGGTAATAAATAGAACTTTCCAAATAGTTAATCAACGTGTTGGAAATGATAATTTTTTATGTATACCTAATCTTCATTTTAGAATTATATATAACCATCATAATATTTTTATAGTCACCAAGTTTAAAATTCAATATACAAAGTTTAATAACAATAATTGGGATATTACAAAATACCCATTCACATATTACGCTGGACAAGGTATTTGTGTAGTTTATCATTGTTGGCGATCTTTAAAAAATGTCGCCATTTCGACGGTATGCCTTTCTCTAAGTTGGAAACTACGGTTGTCAGAAGAACTTTATGAAACTAAATGCATCCAATAATAAAACATAAATAAATAGAAACACGACTTTATATATAATAATTGTGTAACAAAATTAGCTCATTTAAAAAATGCTACCATATAGCTTGAAAGTTAAAAAATATTCAATTATCGATTTCTTAATTAATAATTCAAAGGATCTATTTTTTCCAATCATTTGAAATCCAAAAATTGTTTATTTACTCTTTATTGTTTCGAATGTCCAAAATAGTTAATTAAATTTTCGATATTTTAAATTAAAAAAATTGTTTACTTTTTCAATCCATTGAATTTTTAAAAAATTATTGTTTATTTGCAATAGTTTAAATGTCAAAAGGATTTTGTTTCCTTCTGATATGGAACATTTGAAAACAGTGTTTTCTATTACTAATTTGAAATTTTAAAAATCATTCTTTATTTTTCGATAATTTTAATTTTTAAAAAGTGTTTAATTTTTATAAATTAAATTTTTAAACGTTTGCTTACTTTTTAATACCTTCCAAAATGCTTTAAATTAAAAAAAAATATATTTTTTTAAATTCTCAAGTGCTTTTGTTTAATTTTGAGCTTTAAAATTTGAAAAACATCTATTCACATTTAATGACATAAATTCGAACCATGGAAAACCACGTAACGTATGTTAAACTACGAACGCATGAACCACGTAACATAAGTCACCACATAGTGAAAGTGCCAAATACGTCATAATTGGTGGTCATCTTTTCGTTTGGCTACAAGTATTTGTAGGTCGGTAAACTACACAAGTACACCCCCTCCCCAACAGTTCAGAACAAATCGGTAATACATTTTCTGAATTCTCTTGTACTTTCTCCCATTAAATAATTCTAAATATATATTTGTATAATCATGTAAAGAAGATCCTGAAATATATTCTATTTTACGTAGTTTTCACAATCTAATTATTATTTCTAATTTGCACTTTAATGAAATTCCCTGTCCATTAGTTTGTTTCTTAACATTTATTTATTTCCATTGATGCATGCCTAGTTGCTTGATAACTACGATGTCTCCCATATTGAGCTTTGAAGCATTACGTAACCCATTAGACCCATATATGAGACTGACACTGTGTCAATTCGTTCATCTATTCATCTGTTTTATCTCGACCCCGCGCATTCTACATTGCAAGTTCAACATTAACACTATCGACAAGAGGGTGTAAGGAACATATAATTTGCAACATATCAGTGAGTCCTGCTATTGCATTCAGCTATTGAAAACATGATAGCGTGAAAAAAATAAAAGTGTGAAATTTATTTTGACACTAGAAAATGCACCTGGCATGACCCGGCTTATAAAGCAGGAGTTAATTGCATTCATTAATTAAATTTTTCAAAAGGCGCTGTTGCCAGCTCGGTGGACGCACGTGTATTAAAACTGTACAAACAGTCTTTAATTAATCATAAATATCATTTATTATTCAATTAAAGGACAAATATTTGAATCCAATATCGTATACAGAACTAAAATATATTTTAAAAAAAAATCATAAACATTCATTCAACACAATTCAAAATTTTGAAAACATTATAGACCATAGTAAGAAATGGAAACTGTAAAACCAGCAGGCAATTATGTAGTTTTGAGTAATATTCGGCTATGCATAAGGAAACAAAGCGCAGAATGATAGTCGCCATTTTATCACAGTCTAAGCCCGGGAAGTCATGACCCCCAAAAAGTCAGTTGACATAAATTGCAGATGTGGTTGAGGCAAAAATCTCCTTGGGGCCTAATTTTAAACCAAGCACAATTGAATAATAAAGTAGCCAATCAAGCAGTGATGTTACATTGCACTGAGATGCAATCAATAGAGATACGAGGGGCGTATCTGGACCTCAGGCAAAATGATGAGACAACGATGAGAGAACTCAAGATGTATTCAGACTAGAAATGTCCAAAAAGGTGACTAAAAATTGGAGTCCAGAATGTCCAAGAGTGCGTTTTATAAACGATGACTATCTAGTAGTGTAAAGAGATATTCAGGCAATGACCGTCCAAGAGATTATTCATTCGAAATTGGAATGCAAGGAGCGAGATAGAACAGTCAAAATGAATGACTGTCCATTTGTGTTGATATTCAGGCTATGAATATCCAAGAGAGCTTTTCATAAGCAATGATGGTGGAGAAGCGTTGAAATATAAGCATGTGTTGAAATTTAAGAGTGTGTTAGAAAAGAGAAAGCTGTCTTCAAAATGTCAGAAAAATATCAAATATTCCAAGCATGATGAGCAACAGAATGACAAACAGAGGTATGTGTAAATCTGCACGTATATAATAGGTCAAATATATTCTTTTGGGGAAAATATAAAGCCCTGGTTTCATGCATGCATTTTCTCCTTCTTAAAAGTGTATATAAATATAATGTGAGTTTAATTGCAAAAATAATATGTGTTAATACATAATGTTTATTTTAAAGATTAAAAATGTGGAATTCGATGTGTAGTGCTTCAATTAAAGATTATATTTTAGGAACTAGTGCCTAGAAATAATGGTGGGTTATTCAGGTCACAATAGTAATATACGAATATGCGATTCACCATCACTTAAGAATAAGAAGTCAATTCAAAGATGTATTTATATTTAAGCAAGAAAGATCAATCTTGCATAAAGCATTGATTATGAAACACTTTCAAACATCAATGCAATTTTATTTAAACAAGTCTAAAATGCAATACATTCCTCGGGAATATTTTAAAACTTATCACAATACTACATTAATTTATTATATTTGGAAACTTAAACCTTCATCGAAAAAAATGAACTTCATTCAAATGACGGCATTGAAATATAAATTGCCTGGTTTAAACATATCTAAACTGTGATACATTCCTCGGTAATAATTTTAGAAATATCATAATACTACGATAATTTATTATATTTGAAAACTTCATCGAAAACAACTGATATTCATTCAAATGACGTCATAGAAAAAATAACACGCCTGGCTCTCTCTATAAAAGCAGCATTTCACTCATAAATATTTTCCCATTCATGTCATTCATCACAACACTATAATAATTTATTTTATTTAAAAATTATGACCATGGAGCTACAAGTAATTAAACTCTATGCGTAAAACTTCATCGAAAAAAATCGTCCTTCTCTTTGTAAAATCAATGAATATTTCAATCATATCAGCTATGCAAACTCCATGAACTAAATGATTTTGTGTTAAATAAATACAGCAATTCTAATACAATTCATTCTACATATTTTGTTGTTTACATTTTACATAGGTGAAAAATAGGCTTCGTTGAAGAAATAAGCAAATTAAGATGAGCATTTAATCTAAAATTTATTGCAATTGCGTTGTTTCAGTATGTAGATGCACAGAATTTAACCAGAAATAAAGTGGTTTTAGGACGGATACAACACTAAATATGAATTAAAACGAACTTTAAAAATCACGATTTTGAGACAAGATGGATGCCATACATCATTTTGAAGTGGGTCACGTGATCTTTTCATATCATGGTCATGTGATCGCTTCATATAAGAGGTGTTATTATTATTTTAATTTTTATTTAAAAAACTACTAAATATATTTCGCTGAATTTTTTTTATATATTTTATGGAACAATTTGAATATTACCTAAAATTTTCGAAGCAGTTTGTGAATTATAAATCCGCTTAAAAAATGTTTGAAAAATTAGGTCCCATAGGGATCAATGTATTTCATTTTTTCAACCCGGGTTCAATCCAAAACTAATTGGGTGATATTATTCATTCATATTCCCGTAGGTCCTACAGACCGTCTGAACAACATACTAAAATTTCATTTTAATTCAGTCATTTTTACGGCAGTTATCGTGCTAACGGACACACAGACAGACAGGCAGACAGACAGACAGAATGAACAAAGTCATAAATACTTTTCAACTTTGTTGTAAAGTGTTTAAAATAACTAACTTAATGTGTTTTTTTTGTTTTTGTACACCACAGAAACATTAAATCAAAATATAACAAATTTTCAAGACTTTCTAACAAATTCGTAACATAAACTACTAAAAAAGAAGAAAATCTATATCATTCCAACATTTAAATGGTAGTCCCTCAGGTTTAAATTAACATGAAACTTCAATCATGCATAAGCATTGATTATGAAACACTTTCCAACTGAAATGCAATTTTATTTTAAAATTTCTAAAATGAGATACATTCAGTTGTGATATATTCTACATTATCACAGTAGTACAGTATATTTAAAACTGTATTGAAATATAAATCATCTGATTCTCTATGCAAAATCAACGAATATTTCATTCATATAATTTGTATTTCAGACTCCAGAGCTAAATAATATTTTGTGTTAAAAAAATTCAGAAATTCTTATGTAACTCACCTTACAATCGCTTGGGATATTTGTATTCTGCATAAGTTAAAATTAGGCTTCGTTGAAGAAATAATAAAATTTAGGGATCATTTAAAATCATAACTATTGTAATTGCCTAGGCACGGAATTTAGATACACAGATAATATATGTGTGTGTGTGTTTGTATGTATTCAAAGTATTGGAATCGTGCCGATGATCGGAACTCGAATTTTCGAAGGATTTACACATTTTGGGACATCTAGAACACGAAAAAACTATTTTTAGGAAGACGTCTGTGTGTGGAAGGGTATATCTGTGTATGTTTTTGTGTGTGTGTGAGGATATTATATCCACTCTAATTGAAAAACTAATGGACCGAATTTCATAAAATTTGGTAGGTATTTTTTTTTTGTAGGAAACCCTGATGTTCATTAGATTATAGTACGATTCGTAATAAAAGAATCTGCTTTATTTGCGAAAAGGCCGGCAGAAATTGCCTTCATCCGCTCTAGCTAAAAACTAATGGAACAAATTTAACAAAATTTAGTGTATAATATTTCATTAACCTACAAGTGATTTATATACCAAATTTATCAAAATTTGGTATATAAATCATTTGTACGTTATTCTAGTACGATTCGGGAAAAAGAAACGGACTATTTTTGCGAAATGGCCCGCAAATGTCGCTAAATATAAAAATAAATGACTACGTGTGCTCAGTTATTTCAATTAAATTCCTATTTTAATCGTTATTTTTGACAAAAAAAAGAATAAGACTAACCCCATTACTCTGGGACTAGCCGTTCTTGAGATATCCTAGTTTTTTCGCGTTTTCGCTACGCCACCTTTGACAATAAGTCCAGCTATCAAATGAGAACCAAATTTAAGTTTAACGTGCAAATTCAATGTCATTTAAAATACTTATGGCTGTTATTTTGTGCAGATAAACTCAAATTATTATTGAAGAAATAAAGAGAACGTGAATATGAGTCTGCAGGGAAAGACATGTGCTGCCTACATCAGAATTTTTAACAATATTACAACAATGATTTATAGAAGTGAACGGGGATTATTTGCAGGCCATTTCGAAAAAAATGTAGGATCTATATTTAAAGATCCACCAAATTTTTGTAGAATAAAATGTTCAACAAATTTAAGTTGTGTACCAAATTTTAATTCTCTAGGACGTAGGAAAGTGCATTAAAAATGCCATCAAATAAGTATATTATGAAGAGTTATATAAAATTAAGAAAAAAATTGAAAAATTGTTATCTACCAAATTTATTTTAAAATGTGAAGCCTCTCTCATATACAAAATGTTTAAACTCTTGGAAAGATATTAATTATATAATATATCTCTCTTTCCTTTCTGGAGCATATCCCAAAAGTCAGAATTTAATGAATTTGCTTTTTTCCCTATATTAAATAATTTTTAATTAAAAAACTACTTAACATATTTACCTGAATTTTATTTTATATATTTTATCGGATAATGTGAATATTTCCGAAAAATTTCGAAGCAATTTGTGAATTTTAAATTTGCTTAAAAAATATTTGAAAAATCAGATCCTATAGGGTTCAATGTATTTCATTTTTTCAACCCTGGTTCAATAAAAAACTAATTGGGTGATATTATTTATTTTTATTCCCATAGGTCCCACAAACCGTCTGAACAACATACTAAAATTTGATTTTGATAAAGTCATTTTTACGGCAGTTATCATGCTAACGGACAGACAGACAGACAGACAGACAGACTGAATGAAAGAACAAAGTCATAAACACTTTTCAACTATGTTGTAAAGTGTTAAAAAGAAATAAACTAAGAGCATTATGCATGAAAACATTATGTTTTAATTAAATTAAATCAAGATATAAAATTAACAAGAAAGATCAATCATGCTTAAAGCATTGATTATGAAACACTTTCCAACTTCAATGCAATTTTATTTAAACAAGTCTAAAATGCAATACATTCCTCGGTAATATTTTGAAACTTATCACAATACTGCATTAATTTATTATATTTGAAAACTTAAACCTTAATCGAAAAAAATGGACTTCATTCAAATGACGGCTTTGAAATATAAATTGCCTGGTTTAAACATCTCTAAAATGTTATACATTCCTCGGTAATAGTTTTAAAATTATCATAATACTACGATAATTTATTATATTTCAGAACTTCATCGAAAACAACTGAAATTAATTCAAATGACGTCATAGAAAAAATAACACGCCTGGATCTCTCTATAAAACAGGATTTCATTCATAACATATCCCATTCATTTCATTCATCCCAATACTATAATAATTTATTTTACTTAAACATTTTATTTAAGACCATGGAGCTGCAAATAATTAAACTCTATGCTTAAAACTTCATCGAAAAAAATCGTCCTTCTCTTTATAAAATCAATTAATATTTCATTCATATCAGCCATGCAGACTCCATGGACTAAATTATTTTGTGTTAAAAAATACAGGAATTCTAATACAACTCATTCTACATATTTTGCTGTTTACATTTTACATAGGTGAAAAATAGGCTTAGTAGTAGAAATAATCAAATTTAGAAGAGCATTTAAACTCAAATATATTGTCATTGTGTTGCTTCAGTATGTAGATGCACAGAATTTAAGCAAAAATAAAGTAATTTTAGGACGGATACAACATTCAATATGAATTAAAAAGAACTTAAAAAAATCAATATTTTGAAACAAGATGGATGCCATATATCATTTTGAAGTGGGTCAAGTGATCGTTTCATATCATGGTCACGTGATGGTTTCATATAAAAGGTGAAATTATTATTTTAATTTTTATTTAAAAAACTACTGAATATATGTCGCTGAATTTTTTTTTATATATTTTATGGAGCAATTTGAATATTACCTAATATTTTCGAAGCAATTTGTGAATTTTAAATCCGCTTAAAAATGTTTGAAAAATTAGGTCCTATAGGGCTCAATGTATTTCATTTTTTCAACCCGGATTCAATCCAAAACTAATTGGATGATATTATTCATTTATATTCCCATAAGTCCTACAGACCGTCTGAACAATATACTAAAATTTCATTTTGATTAAGTCATTTTTACGGCAGTTATCGTGCTAACGGACAGACAGACAGACAGACAGACAGGCAGACAGACAGAATGAACAAAATCATAAACACTTTTCAACTTTGCTGTAAAGTGTTAAAAATGATGAAAATATTGAGCTGTTCTTTTTACATTTTGTAGATCATACCGATAAGATGTAAATACATATATTAACAAGAAAGATCAATCATGCTTAAAGCATTGATTATGAAACACTTTCCAACTTCAATGCAATTTTATTTAAAAAAGTCGAAAATGCAATACATTCCTGGGTAATATTTTAAAACTTATCACGATACTACATTAATTTATTATATTTGAAAACTTAAACCTTCATTGAAAAAAATGAACATCATTCAAAAGACGGCATTGAAATATAAATTGCGTGGTTTAAATATCTCTGAAATGCAATACATTCCACGGTAATATTTTTAAATCTATCATAATACTACGATAATTTATTATATTTGAAAACTTCATCGAAAACAACTGAAATTAATTCAAATGACGTCATAGAAAAAATAACACGCCTGGATCTCTCTATAAAAGCAGGATTTCATTCATAACTTTCTCCATTTCATTCATCACAATACTATAATAATTTATTTTATTTAAAAATTAAGACCATGGAGCTACAATTCATAAACTTTATGCTTAAAACTTCATCGAAAAATATCGTCCTTCTGTTTATAAAATCAATTAATATTTTATTCAAATCAGCCATGCAGACTCCATGGACTGAATTATTTTGTGTTAAAGAAATACAGTAATTCTAATACAACTCATTCTACATATTTTGCTGTTTACATTTTACATAGGTGAAAAATAGGCTTAATTGTAGAAATAATCAAATTTGAATGAGAATTTAAACTCAAATATATTGTCATTGTGTTGTTTTAGTATGTAGATGCACAGAATTTAAGCAGAAATAAAGTAGTTTTAGGATGGATACAACACTCAATATGAATTAAAAATATAAAAAATCACGAATTTGAAACAAGATGGATGCCATATCTCATTTTGAAGTGGGTCATGTGATCGTTTAATATCATGGTCACGTGATCGTTTCATATAAGATGTGTAATTATTATTTTAATTTTTATTTAAAAAACTACTGAATATATTTAGCTGAATTTTTTTTATATATTTTATGGAACAATTTGACTATTACCTAAAATTTTCGAAGCAATTTGTGAATTTTAAATCCGCTTAAAAAATGTTAGAAAAATTAGGTCCCATAGGGCTCAATGTATTTCATTTTTTCAACCCGGGTTCAATCCAAAACTAATTGTGTGATATTATTCATTTATATTCCCATAGGTCCTACAGACCGTCTGACCAACATACTAAAATTTCATTTTGATTAAGTCATTTTTACGGCAGTTATCGTGCTAACGGACAGACAGACAGACAGACAGACAGACAGACAGAATGAATGAACAAAGTCATAAACACTTTTCAACTTTGTTGTAAAGTGTTAAAAATTTCATTTTGATTATTAAGTCATTTTTACGGCAGTTATCGTGCTAACGGACAGACAGACAGACAGACAGACAGACAGACAGACAGACAGACAGACAGACAGACAGATAGACAGACAGACAGACAGAATGAACAAAGTCATAAACACTTTTCAACTTTGTTGTAAAGTGTTAAAAATCATATATCAGAAATAAAAATATCTTTATAACAAGAAAGATCAATCATGCATAAGCATTGATTATGAAACACTTTCCAACTAAAATGCAATTTCATTTAAAAATTTCTAGATACATTCAGTGGTGATATCTTTTACATTATCACAGTACTACAGTAATTTATTATACTTAAATATTTAAAACTGTATCGATATATAAATCATCTGATTCTCTATGCAAAATCAATGAATACTTCATTCATATAACTTGTATTCCAGACTCCAGAGCTATATAATTTTGTGTGAAAAAAATTCAATTCTTATGTAACTCACCTTACAATTGCTTGAGATATTTGCATTCTGCATAAGTTAAAATTAGGCTTCGTTGAAGAAATAATGAAAGTTTAGGGATCATTTAAAATCACAACTATTGTAATTGCATAGACACGGAATTTAGATACACAGATAATACACAGATACGCAGATAATATATGTGTGTGTGTATATATTCAAAATATTGGAATCGTACCGAAGATCGGAACTCGAATTTTCGAAGGATCTACACGTTTTGGGACTTCTAGAACACGAAAAATCTATTTTTCGGAAAACGTCTGTGTGTGTATGGGTGTATCTGTGTATGTTTCTGTGTGTCTGTGAGGATATTACATCCACTCTAATTGAAAACTAATGGGCCGAATTTCATAAAATTTGGTAGGTATGTTTTTGAGGGAAATTCTGATGTTCATTAGATTATAGTACGATTCGTAATAAAAGAATCTGCCTTCTTTGCGAAATGGCCGGCAGAAATTGCCTTTATCCACTCTAGCTAAAAACTAATGGAACAAATTTAACAAAATTTGGTGTATAATATTTCAATAACCTACAAGTGATTTATATACCAAATGTAACTAAATTTGGTATATAAATCATTTGTAGGTTATTCTAGTACAATTCGGGAAAAAAGAACTGGCTATTTTTGCGAAATGGCCCGCAAAAATCGTTAAATATAAAAATAAAAGACTACGTCTGCTCAATTATATCAATTAAATTCCTATTTTATACGTGGTTTTTGACAACGAAAAGAATATGACCAACCCCATTACTCTAGGACTAGCCGTTCTTGAGATATTCTATTTTTTCGCGTTTGCGCTACTCCACCTTTGACAATAAGTCCAGCTATTAAATGAGAATCAAATTTAAGTTTAACGTGCAAATTCAATGTCATTTAAAATACTTATGGCTGTTATTTTGTGCAAGTAAACTCAAATTACTATTGAAGAAATAAAGAGAACGTGAATATGAGTCTGCAGGGAAATACATGTGCTGCCCACATTAGAATTTTTAACAATATTACAACAATGATTTATAGAAGTGAACGGGGATTCTTTGCAGGTTATTTCGAAAAAAATTTATGATCTATATTTAAAGATCCACCAAATTTTTGTAGAAAAAAATGTTCAACAAATTTAAGCTGTGTACCAAATTTTCACTCTCTAGGACGTAGGATAGTGCATTAAAAATGCCATCAATTAAGTATATCATGAAGAGTTATATAAAATTAAAAAAAAATTTGAAAAATTGTTATCTCCCAAATTTATTTTAAAATGTGAAGCTTCTCTCATATACAAAATGGTTAAACTCTTGGAAAGATATTTATTATATAATATATCTCTTTTTCCTTTCTGGAGGTTATCCCAAAAGTCAGAATTTAATTCAATTTGCTTTTTTCCCTATATTAAATAATTTTTAATTGAAAAACTACTTAACATATCTTACTGAATTTCTTTTTATATATTTTATGGGATAATGTGAATATTTCCGAAAAATTTCGAAGCAATTTGTGAATTTTAAATTTGCTTAAAAAATGTTTGAAAAATTAGGTCCTATAGGGTTCAATGTATTTCATTTTTTCAACTCTGGTTCAATAAAAAACTAATTGGGTGATATTATTTATTTATATTCCCATAGGTACCACAGACCGTCTGAACAACATACTAAAATTTGATTTTGATAAAGTCATTTTTACGGCAGTTATCGTGCTAACGGACAGACAGACAGACAGAATGAACAAAGTCATAAACACTTTTCAACTATGTTGTAATGTGTTTAAAATCAATTTAAGAATATAAAAAGAAGGCATGGATTAATTTTTCAATTAATTAAAGTCAAATACAGCTAAACATTTCAAAATATTTTCTGAAAACTGTCCTTAACAATAGTAAAATGAACTAATATATATTCAAGTAATTCTATAATAGCTTTAGAATCGATGCTAAAATGTAGTAACGGAATAATTTGTAATTATAGTAATATAGTAATTGCAGTAATTATAGTATTAATCATTTCCCCCAAAGCGCGTCAGCAATAGAAAATAACAAACTAAAAAAATAGATAAATAACAAAGGGCAATTTGACCTGTACCGAAAATAACGCTCCAGGTTCAGATGATACAGAACTTATTATTCTGAAGCAAACATTCTAATCTCTATACAAGTTTCGGAAAAGTTTAAGAACTTTTATTATTTCCGTTAATCTGGAGAAAGGTAAGGTTATATTTTTCTACAAAAGCGGAAAAAGTATTAATATCCCTAAATTATACATACCTGTAGTATTATTACCACTCTTCGAAAAAAATTTGGAAAAAATATTCAAAAATATAATAGTTTATTATATAGAATAAAATGCATTATTTTCTAACAATCCATTTAGTTTCAGAAAAAACTTTTCGGCAGAGTTAACAATATTGTATAGTTTGGATTATATTAAAATCTAGCAGTGAACATCAGTTCTTCGCACATGTTAATAAGGATTAGGTAATTATTATAAATCCTTCATATTTGACAAAGCAGCAAATGTGTCAAATGCTATGTGAGACTAGGAGGCAATTATGCAGTTTTGAGATTTATACGGCTTTGTGCAAAGAAACAAAGCGCAGACTTGTAGCCGCCATTTTTTGACAGCCTTGGCCAAGAAGACCCTAATAAATTCAGTTCACATAAATTGCAGGTGTGGTTGGGGCAAAGGCTTAAACCAAGCACCATTGAAAAATAAAATAGCCAATTAAGCATCGGCGCTTCATCGCACTGAGAAGTAACCATTAGAGATACGGAGGGCGTATCAGAACCTTAGGCAAAATGATGTGGACCCAGGGAGAGCATTCAATTGATATTCTCTCAATTGGAGTAGAGAATATCCAAGAGTTCTGTAGCAATGAATTTCCAAGAATGTGTTTCATAAGCAATGATGGTGCAGAAGCGTTTAATATAAGAATATGTAGTGGTTATGTTAAAATTTAAGAGTGTGTTAGAAAAGCGAAAGATGACCTCAAAATGTCAGAAGAAAAACAGGCAATATTTCAAGCATGATGAGCAACAGAACGACAAATAGAGGTGTGTGTAAATCTGCATATATGTATTAGGTCAGATATATGATTCTGGGAATAATATAAAAATCTTGTCTCACACTTGCATCCTCCTTAAGAGTTTAATAAGATCAATGTTATTTTAATTTTAACAATAATATATAAACATTATTTATTTTCAAAGTTAAAATTGTGGAATTTAATGTGTAGTATTTTAACTAATGATACATTTTAGGAACTCATGTAAAAAATTAATGGTGGGCTATTGTGGCCACGATAGTACGCGATTTACGATCGCTGCTTTATGATTTGAAATATAAATCTAACCAAATGTTTTCTTATATGCACCACATGTTGAAAGAATTATGGTGACATATATGCTTTTATTATTTTAAATATATGCTTAAACATGCCTTCAATCTTTTCGCGACCACACGTACACACGTCCCCATAACGCCCGCTACTTAAGCATTATACGCCTTAATGACCGTGCGGAGTGCATGCAATCCATTTACACTGTTCTTGCTTTATCAAGCTAAGAAACATAGTATTTAAAGCAAAGTTCTAGCATAATGAGAAACTGAGATATAATCAAAAAATTCAAATGCCTAAAATTTATCTGGGAAGACGACAGCTGGATGGATCTCTAAAAATTGAAATATTGTGAAATTGGAAGATGTGACGAACTGAAAGACTTGAAATGCAAGTAAAGACGTAATTAGTGTTAATTTGCTCTGCATAAACTACTGAATAATTTAGGTTTATCTTATTTTCTTTCTCTCTATATATTACTTTACGTTCTACTACATACAAAAATGCATGGAATAGTTAAATATTTTTAAATTGCATAGAATTTGCATCTTTTGAAACCTTTTATTTTTCCTTTTGCGCCTTTAAAGAGCTCGATATTTGATGTAAGTTGAACCTTGTTCTGGTGCATGTTATTTTGTAATTGTTTTTAGTTTCGACATTATTATTGTCGTGTTTCCTTATTAAGGAAGCAACTTTTTATTTGTTATATACTGTTTGTTTGCAGTTATCTTTGACACTTCTGTTTTTCTATCCAAGGATGAAGTTTGTAAACTTTCTCTGAATAAACTTTGGTCTTACAACGTAGGGTGGCTCTCCATGGATGACACTATGGTGGTTGTAGGTTTTCTTTTGTTTGGCTTGTTTTGGACAGTAGGGCGACCTAATGAAAGAGTTTCGGTTCGTTGGGGCGGCTGAACGAGATTCGAATTTCATTACGACTATATTGTTCTGCGGCGGTGGTCCTGGCTTCTGGTCGCGAGCTGGTGCATGTGCCAGGGTAAGCTGTTCCCTATCGTGACCACTTTCTTTGCCGTATAACTTCCGGTGAGCCGGTGGCTACTTTGGAAACTTAGTTCATTTTAGAAGGTTACTAGCTCACCAAAATTCAAATTAAATAAAAATTAAATATCTTCAAAGACTTTACTCTGAAATATTAGTGTCGATTTCATTAATTCATCCATAAAAAATTATGTATATGTAAAGAACTTAGTTAATACATTTAAGCATATTTAATCTTTTAATTTTGACAATGAATATCCATTTTGAAACAAAACGCAAATTATGTTGCTCCCAAAACGCAAAATACCAAATCATATCAAAATTTAATCAAACACTAGTGCAACATATAAATGACTTAACTACCTAATTTCATGAAATTTTGTTAGATGGTTTTTGAACTATATTGGATACATACACAGCACCCACATATATACAAACACACAGGTGGACTACAACTAGATGATGTCTATTTCAGACTGCCCCAAAAGTGTTAGTCGAAAAATATAATTTTAGACCTCATAACGATAACTTTCATCTACATTGCCATACATTGTAGAAAAAATAAAAACGCAGAGTCAATAATTTCCATGGCTTGTAAATGTTTAAATGTCATTAATCAACAAAACTGTAGTCCAGAAAGTATTTAAATTTCATTTCTATATTGATTTAAATTTCATCAAGAAAATTTTCAGATACTAGTGTTTACCAAGCGCAGTAAAATGCACCTGAAAACCTTTTAGCGTTTCACTTAATAAAACACATTCAAATAAAACTGCTATAAGACTTCGAAACCCTCAGGGTAAATGATAACAAAAATCTCGTTAGATCTTTGAAAGTACAAATAGAAGTTGCAGAACACTCTGGAACTGCAAACTCCAACTTAGATTTGTTTTGATAAATATTTATCTCACACATCCCGAAAATTTATATTATAACTCCAAAAGTCTGTATTTTACAGGCTCAATAAAGCTACATGTAAATTAGTACAGTGTATTTAGGAAATTATTTTTATCTTCTCGTACATTGTATAGAGAAAATAGTGTTATTCAGATATTTTTCGATATCGCCATTTTGACGGATAAGCATGTCTTAAGGTCCCCTTAACATATATTAAGAATTTCTGGAAATATATTCATCTGTGCTGTTGTTGTTGAGACCCAGACCGTCCGACCTACCAGAAAGGTGTAAGGTAACTGTTTGGACGGCCGCAGAGTGCCGCCCAATTTAGACCGGAACCCAGTGGGGGAGGCATCTACAGGGACCGTACCTTCTGTCCTCTCGGAAAGACTTACGGACCCACATGTTTAACGTGATCGTACTCCGCGTGAACACGGCGACAGTTCTGGCAGTGACGGGAATCGAACCCGGGCCTTCCAAGTGCAATTCCCGCAACCTAACTACGGGGCTACCGCGCCCTTTGTTCATCTGTGTGTATGTGTATGTGTCCGTGAGATATGGACACAATAATTCACGAAGTAATGAATGCTCTTTTCATTCTCCAATTCAATGTATAGATACATTATGAGATGATAAATAAGAATATATATATAATGTCTGCGTGTACTTTCATATTTAACATTACTTTTAGTTAAATTTAGTTACATTTAAAAAAAATTAGTAAGAGGTATTGATGGCTCTTCATAAAAGCCATCAATTCTTCTTACATTAAAAACTTCTTACATTCAAAAGTATTGACGGCTTTTTTGGAGAGCCATCAATGTAGGTTTTTCTGGAAAGCAACATGCCATCAACAACGTTACGTTTATAACTTAAAATGATTGTAAGAAATTGCATTAGAGTTAGTCAAATTGTCCAAAGAATATAGCCTCAGCCAGACTCAGTGCCAAAGGCATCATTAAAAAAATGGATGATTCGTCTTCAAGGGTGTTCAAAACAGAAAATACTATTAGAATTCGTATATCGGATTTCAACCTCTTACCAATACATTTTTTTATATTTCTTAGTAAAATTGAAAACAATTCTCACTTGGAATGCACTGTGAAAACAGCATAGTAAATTTAATGCTGCAGAATAACCAAAATGTTTTTTAAACAATGGAATCTAAAGGATGCTGTGCCCTCTCGTTCGCCAGTTTCAGAAATCCACCCTGAGAGAAAGTCACAGAAATATTCAGAGTTATGGCTATGCAAAACGCATAGAAAAGCGGATTCGCTATCTTTGACAAATGTTTTGTCATTCAGAGCAATAAATTTTTGGATTCGACGTCTTTTAACACAATCTGGATAAATATAGTTTTTTATCATAGCCTAAAACTATTTCTTTTTACTCACTTTAAAGAATTGAAATTCGAGCAAATCGTGTAATGTAAAAGTGTACTTGAAAATTTATAAAATAAATTTGGGTCATTTTCTCTGAACGGGTTTTTTCATCTTTCTTGTTACGATATTTTTTTTTCGATTTTTCAACCTATTTTCTGCGTTATATATATATATATATATATATATATATATATATATATATATATATATATATATATATATATATATATATATATATGTATATATATATATATATATATATATATATATATATATATATATATATGTATATATATATATATATATATATATATTTATATATATATATATATATAAATTCTTTAATTGTAATCTTATATTTAGAACTAACTTTTTATTTGTTTTATTTTCTAAAAAGAAAATCTAGTTTTAATGTAATTCACATGTTCTAATATCATTCACTTGCCTACCAAGAAGACTAGTAAATGACGACAGGGGAATAACAAAGCATGTGATTTTACTTTCTGAGAATATGAGTTTTATTTCCATTTAAGCCTAACTTGATATTCAGTTTACTACACTAATTACGCACACATATGTTATTATATTTTTTATTTTTTTATTCTGAGAATAATTAATGAAAGGTGAATGACAAGGAAAAAATAGTCAGTAATTCAGTTTTATAATATTTCTCTGCAGAGAATGATAGCTAGAACATAGTCGAACTCTTGAAATGGTGAATATGAACTTTAGTAAAAAAGAATAATATTTTAATCATATTGTGATATCATTTATGTAAAGAAAGAGGTGTTAAAATTTAAAGACAGGTGAATGACAAAAATTCTAGGTATTAGTTGTAAAAAATTAATTTAAAATATTGCTTTAATGCATAGTGGATTTTTTATTACTCTTTGCATTTTAAATTGTCTAATTTAATATAAAACGTCAAATTAAAAGAAAACTAGTAAATGTAGGCTTGTAAATGAAGTTGAAGTTAGGATTTTATTACTTGGTTGTTGGGACATAGGGGAATAACATGTAATAGAAATAAAAGTTTTAAATATTAAAGATATAAATTGTTTCTTTATCTAATGGGTGACAAATATGAACTACAATATAGTAAAACTGACCAGTGTCCAAAACCAGCCCCAAGTCATGAAAACTTTTATTTAACACCTGGGACATGTAAAACTCCCGTTTACAGATATATATATATATATATATATATATATATATATATATATATATATATATATATAGTCTCACCCCACCCACCCCTCGGCCATTATCTGGTACTTTTCTTTTTCTTGATTTAGTTATATGTTTCTTTTTTGATATTTCACTTTTGATTTAAAGATTTGGAAATTTCCTTTTGGATTATATACTGTTCAATGTTGCGAAGCAGTGTGACGCTTTACTTCATTTGCAATTTCGAGTATTTAGTTATGGGATTTGGTTAAATTTTAAATCTTAAATAATAAAAGGCAATGTTTGTGTGTCTGTCTGTGTGTCTTATACATTATACGTTCAGCGACCGCGCGTCGGAGAGCTACGAAATTTGGCAATCGGAGACCCGGGGGGGGGGGGGGGACGGGAAGGGGATACGTGAAAACCAATTTTTTAAATTTTAATTATTTTTTTAGTTATTTAATGTTTTATGCGATTTCGACCGTTTTTTTTACATTTTTGCCTTTTTTTCAAGCAGAAAAAAAATCACACCACCGAAAAGAGCAGACAATTGCGAGTAAAAATATATCAACTTCAAATCTCAATTTCGATTTCTAATATTTTTAAAGGTTTTAAACCAAAAGTCACTTTCGGCTCAAATAAAAGATTTTTGGTTTTTAAATTCTCGCATAGAAAAAAGTACTAATTATTTCGACTAATAATTTACATTTTTAGAAAGGACAAAAATATGGCATTCTTACAAATCCAATCTAGTCAAAAAATAATGAAAATTGCCCGCAAAATCGCAATTTCAAAGATATCATGATTTTATATTTCTCGGCGAAGATCAGATTCTTCCCATACAGCCCCGCCCAGAAATGGGGGGGGGGGAGGGACGTCACGCCGTTGCATCGGGTTAGAGTGATATTTTCCGCAGAAGTTTTTCCCACGTTTCCACGGAGACCGCGCTTCTGGCTTTAAATGAATTAAGAATTTAGCTTATGTGTTGTATACATCGGGTGAAATTACTATTTTTATATTTTAAATGATAGAACAATATGGATTTTTTTAATGGATATTTTAATTTATTGACATTTTAAATGGATATTTTAATTTGGAATGAGGATATTTTAAATGAAATTAATGAAAAGCTTAAACACTGAAGAAATTAAAAAAATAAATAAAAAGAAAGTTATGGAGATTGTCGCGGTGCCTTAAAATTGCGTTATTAGTCTTAACGTCATTAAACTAAACCAAACTTTGTTAACACCACGGGGTTGAGGGCGCGGTAGCCCAGTGGTTAGCGCGCGGGAATTGCACTCGGTAGGCCCGGGTTCGATTCCCGCTACTGTCAAAACTGCCGCCGTGTTCACGCGGAGTACGATCACGTTAACATGTGGGACCGTAAGTCCTTCCGAAAGGTTGGTGGTAGGGAAAGGAGAGTACGGTCCCTGTGGACGCCTCCCTCAGTAGGTTCCGGTCTAAATTGGGTGAATAAAAAGAATGTTATGGATATTGTGGCGGAGGGCGCGGTAGTCCAGTGGTTAGCGCGCGGGAATTGCACTCGGTAGGTACGGGTTCGATTCCCGCCACTACCAAAACTGCTGCCGTGTTCACGCGGAGTACGATTACGTTAAACATGTTGATCCATAAGTCCTTCCGAGAGGTTGGTGGTAGAGGAAGGAAGGTACGGTACCTGTGGATGCCTCTCTCACTGGGTTCCTGTCTAAATTGGGTGAATAAGAAGAAAGTTATGGAGATTGTCGTGGAGGGCGCGATAGCCCAGTAGTAGGCGCGCGGGAAATGCACTCGGTAGGCCCTGGTTCGATTTCCGCCACTGTCAAAACTACCGCCTTGTTCACGCGGAGTACGATCGCGTTAAACATGTGGGACCGTAAGTCATTCCGAATGGTTGGTGGTAGGGGAAGGAGGGTACGGTCCCTTTGGATACCGCCCCTACTGGGTTCCGGTCTAAATTGGGTGGCACTTCCTGGCCGTCCAAACAGTTACCTTACATCTTTCTGGTAGGTCGAACGGTCTGGGTTTCAACAACAACAACATTACTGCTGCTGCTTATTTAAAATTGATTGCGAAAATTTTTCCTCTTCGGAAATTTGCAAACCTATACATTTATTTGAAATCGTCTGGCAAATTACGTATAAAATAACTTTTCGTTCCAATGGTGATAAACTTCAATATTTATTTCCTTTAAAATATTTTACATTTTACCCTTTAATTCAATTACTCAATTGAACTCTCATTGCAAAATTACCCCGATTTTATTTTGTATCAAAATGTGATTTCGTTTATTCGATTGTTTCGATCGCGCCAGCGAGTTTGCCACGGTCAGAATTTACCACGGTCAGAATTTTCAGGGGTAGCGAACAGGCTGGTCGCCGAAGACGGCTAGTTAAAAATAATACTAATCGTTACCTTAAAATCAATAAAATAGGTAGTTTTGAAGTTAAATTGTTTGTTTTTAGAATTGTTTTTTTTAACAATCTATATCAAAACAGTAAAATTTATACATATATATATATATATATATATATATATATATATATATATATATATATATATATATATAAATATATAGATGTATTTATCTATATATACTACTTTTAGAATTATTGCTCAGAGCATTGCAACGAAATTACTTGATTTGCACGTACAAACAGAAATATAAAATATAATATTATTTTATATAGTTATCGTTATCGTATTATTTAATATTAAAAGAGATTTCACTATGTTAATAATTTGCTATATTAGATTATATGTTATATTAACGAGAAAATATTCGTTTTCAATCGTTGAATTCAGACCAAAAAAAGAAAAACAAATCACTTATTTAACGTGATACTTAATTTTGTATCATATTAAATAAGTAAATTAAATTAAATTAATTTCTTGCTAAATGTTCTGGAATTGGTATTTTGCTTCTTAAAATAAAGAAATTGGTAAAATTACTGTCCCATAAATTGTAGTAGATGTAGGTATATAATACGTGATTAAACACACGCGAATTTCTTAATGCATCGAAATTAAATTCATCACTGTATGTAGGGTGAAGCATGTGCTAACCACATCGATCTTATTTTATTTTACGCAGGTATACGTAAACCAAAACATAATGTTTTATTTATTGACATACTTCGTCCGCTACATTTAGTTTGAGATCGCCAACTATGTATAAGAGACTGTTTGATAACTACCCTGTCAACTACAGTGAGCTTGATAGCGTCTCGCGGCCCATTACGAAGATTGATACAGGATTGATACTGTGTTGGCCTGTCCATCCTTTCAGTTGAATTACACTGACGGTAATTCTAGACTAAATTCTCTCCTTACCTTATTAGAAGAGGGCCGTGTAAAAATGTGTTTTCGAGCATGCAATGAATCCAATTAGTGGATTATTTTCTTATTCCAACAATACGTCGGATATCGAACGGTAAAGTATTAGGATAGGAGTAAAGTATTAGGATAGGAGTAACGTATTGGGATAGGAGTAACGTATTAGGATAGGAGTAACGTATTAGCATAGAAGTAACGTATTAGGATAGGAGTAACGTATTAGGATAGGAGTAACGGTTATGTATTAGGATAGGGTAAAATATCCGATTTCTGTAGGGGTCCATATTTGGGCCTTTTTCATGACAAATTAGGACTCGAATGTTTAAGTAGCTCTATAGGGGAAGAAGAAGACACTTTGAGCTATAAGTTAATTCAGATATTTTCCAAACTTATTAATGTCCTGATTGTCAGAGTATATTGTCAGAATCTATATAGTCAGAGTATATTGTCAAAAGAGAGATTGTCAGAATATATTATTTAATTTACAACAGTAAGCACGCCATAAAAGAAAAAGTAATGTTCCTAAAAATTACCTCCGATCCGTCATCTATAAAGATGCAGAGATTTTCTCTTATATGCCCGTTTGCTGCAATTGTTCTAATATCCATAGACGCATGCGAGCCATGCACCATCCTCAACCAATATTACTAATTCTCATATGATTCTATAAAATCATGAATACTTGAAAATTCGCTAACATCATTAAACACAATATTCTTTGTGCGCAGGAAGGAAAAAAGTTGAGCAACGTTTAAAAGTACAAATAATACAATAGTTAAGCATACAGCTCTTTCGAGGATACACTGGATCCCCTTCCTCAGCGCAAGAAAACCAAAAAACCCGAATTCCAAAATAGGAGTGGGCGCAAAGGGAAGATGAAGAGGATTATATACCTAAGACCTGGATAAAAATAAAGCCAATCAGAAAGCCAACAATTCGAACCGCCCAGACAATTTGAAACGACAAGTAACACACATAATTGGGGTGGGCAAAAACACCAATTGGCGTGATCCTGAAATCATATACATCATATAAATCTCTCACTGTCAAAAATATTAACTACTATACCAATCCACAACAAAACATAGTTGCCAAACGCCTAAAGCACTATGGCTTTGTGTTATGTTACTTTATGACTCGCGTCATACAATAAAATGTAACAAGAAAGATTAATCATGCATAAAGCATTCATTATGAAACACTTTCCAACTGCAATGAAATTTTATTTAAATATCTCTAAAATACGATACATTCAGCGGTAATATTTTTAAATTATCACAGTACTACAATAATTTATTATATGTGAAATCTTAAAACATCATCGAAAAAACTGAACTTGATTTAAATAACGTCATTGAAATATAAATCGCCTGGCTCTCTATGTGAAAGCAGTAAATATTTCATTCATACACTTTTATTCCATTCTTTTCATGCAACACAATACTACAATAATTTATTTTATTTACCATGGAGGTAAAAGTAATTTAACTCTATGCTTAAAACTTCATCGAAAAAGTCTGCTATAAATTCGTCTGCTTTTCTATATAAAATTAATGAATTTTTATTCATATCAGCTATATTGCAGATTCCAGAGCTAAATAATTTTGAGTTAAAGACATTCAGCAATTCTTATACAACTCATCTTACAGCTTAATGTGCTTACATTCGCCATACGTGAAAATTAGGCTTCGTTGTAGAAATAATCAAAGTTTGATAATCAGTTAAACTCAAACATATTGAAATTGCTTTGTTTCAGAATATAGATGCACAGAAATTAAGCAAAAATAAAGCGGTTTTAGGACGGATACAACACTCAATATGAATTATAATTAAAAAGGTTAAAAATCATGATTTTGACACAAGATGGATGCCATATTTTATTTTGAAGTGGGTCACGTGATCACTTCATATAATATGGGGGTAATTATTATTTTAATTTTTATTTAAAAAACTATCAAATAGACATTGCTGAAATTTTTTTCTTATTTTTGTGGGATAATTTAAATATTTTCTAAAACTTTCGAAGCAATTTGTGAATTTTAAATTCGCTTAAAAAATGTTTGAAAACTTAGGATCATAGGGTTCAATGCAATTCATTTCTTCAACCGCGGTTCAATCCAAAACTAATTGGTTGGTATCATTCATTTATATTCCCATGTGTCCCACAGATCTTCTGAACAACATACTAAAATTTCATTTTGATAAAGACATTTTTACGCCAGTTATAGTGCAAACGAACAGACAGACAGTTTGAACACAGTCATAAACACTGTTCAGCTATGTCGTAAAGGGTTAATAAAATCATCTTCTAATGACACATACACACACACATATATATATATATATATATTATTTATATATATATATATATATATATATATATATATATATATATATATATATATATATATATATATATATATTATTTATATATATATATATATATATATATATATATATATATATATATATAAGGATATAAACAAGAAGAAAAATAAGCGAGAACAGGAGTGACCATATGATTTGCATAGAATGGCTGGGGTGGATTGCGACACCCCTTTCCCGCTTAAAGCAGCTTTTACGACCCGGGCAACGCTCACGGCACCAATGTAACTCAATGGTCAATCTCCCACATGTGCAAAGACAGAAGCACCCGAACGGACAAAAGAGCAAAGATGGAACCAAGCATGGAAGAGATACACCTTACTATCCAGCATGAAAACACAACATTTTATAAGGGAAAGTCGCACATGCGCGAAAAGACTTCAAGATGATAGGATCGCAGATATGAAAATATATATTATTAAGAATTCTCATTTAGAATCAAACAATGTACAATTTCTTTCTTTGAAAAAGGAATAGTAATAATGTTGTAAAAAATATCTAGGGTAATTTCTTTTTAATGCATCATTTATTATTTTATTACATTCATGAATGCAGTCTTTTTTAAAAGTACTGTAGTTTCTGTTTCTTCTGAAGTACCCGATAATAATATTTCTGAATATATTTTTAGTGAGGTTTGAATTCCAATCAATAATATTATTAATTTTGATATTGTATGAATTTCTCTTGTCGTGTATGGTTGTATAAATTCCATACTGTTGGTGCTTTCTTATTGACAAATCCAGGAAGTCTGTCGATCCATCCTCATTGATCGGGTTTTCAATTAAGTCCAATTCCCTTGGGTAGAATGCAAAATCTATGTCAGGGGTGTTTGCATAACCCCCTAATATCACATCGTCAACATAACGGAAATAAGGTATTTCCGATAATAGATGGGTTCCTCTTTCATATTTGGATAGATAAATATCTGCCAATATTGATGAGCATGCACCACCCATGGGTATGCCTTTGACCTGTTTGTAGAAATGCATACCGTCATATAGTATGTTTTCATTTAAAACCAACTCAATCAAATCCAAATATCTTCTGAGAGTTATATATGGTTTTAAATTATACTCTTCATGTAATTCTTTCAAGATCATTTGTAGGTTTGTTAAATCGATGTTATTAAACAGATCCCTGAAATCGTAGCTTCTGAAGTTTAAATCTTTATGGCAAAATTTCAGTCGGTCTATCAATTCTTGTCCGTTTTTTAACATTATGGAATTTTGCTTCTTAATATCAGTCATAACATATTGGAGTAATTTCAGAAGTTTTTTATTTGCATGTTCTAGGTATGATCCGCATCCCACTGTTACAGTACGGAACTTGACTGGCTTTTTGTGTAACTTGGGAATGAGGATCAAGTATGGAAATTTTACTGATTTAATATCCATACCAATTCTTTTATACAGTGCTTTTATTCTATTAGTGATGATTGATTCGTTGCTAGGAATTAATGTATACATGGCACAATCCTTATAGCATTGTGTTAAAGTATCGACATAGAATTTTTTACACGTGAATGCAAAATTCGATACGATTTTGTCGGTGTATGTCAATACGAATTCTTCATTAAAATGTTTGATTGAAAACGGAAATTGAGAACTCCCAGAATCCTTGTTTCTTCTCGGGTAGAATTGGCAAAAAGCACTGTAAAAGGCATATTTCCATGCGTTAAAAGTTTGTACAGGTATACTGTGTTTGACAGCCATCTTGTATATGAAGGTTTCCAGATCGTAATTAAATTCATTATAAATATCATTATATTCTTGTATTCGGTACTTAGTACCAAGTTGTAATAAGTTTTTGAGTTTATTATCTTTTATAAAATCTAAGTTTCCAGTAATTATATGCTTGTGGTAGGGATCACAATGTATATTTTTATGACATTGACAGGATTCAATATTAAATGAAGACACGGTTTTACATAATTTATTGTAGTTGAATAATCTTCTTCCGTTGGTTCTTACAAAGCGATAGGATATCTTAATATTTAGATTAGGCAAAGGAAGACGTTCTTCTATATTATGTAATATTTGGTTGAATGGAATATTTTCGAACATTTTATTCTAAATGTTGTGATAAAAAATTCTTTTGATTTGTTTATTTGATATTTTGGTTCAAGTGCTACATTATATTTTGCGGCTCTGAGTTTAATTAAATCCAGAATGATGTCTATATTAGTGTTTGTATCTTCTGTATTGCAGTTATTTTCACTTAAATTGAAATTTATAATAAAATTCCATATACGTTGTAAGTATTTGATTTTGATACTGTTGGCTATATTCTTGATCCATCCGAATTTCACTGTTATTTCTGTCTTTATGAAGGCTGAGATTTTTTCTTCTGTTTTGATATAATTAAAATATTGCTTTTTATTTCCTCTCTGGTGTCTATAAGTTTTCTTAGGTATTGAATTTTCTAAGAGAGGGTATGCTTTACTATTCCTGCATCTTTCTTTATTGCAATTTTCCTTGAATAATAAAGTATTCAGACCATATGGATATGCAGAATTATATTGCTTTATATGGGTGTTTTCCCACCACAAGCGTTCAGAAAGGTCTGGTACTATATCAATAATAGTTACCATAATATTGCTGAAGGGGTGTACTTGAAAATGTCGTACTTCTAAGTTATTATTGGTGGATAGCTGTTGGATTTTGCCCACTTGACTTCGGTGCAGATTTATACGGATATTCAGGGAATTCTGCGTCTGTCCTATATATTTTGCCTGACAGGCAAGGCATGATATGCAATATACCACATTAAAAGTTTTGCAAAAGATTTTTATATTGTCCTTTTTTGTAGAAATTTGGTGTGGATTGGCTACGGGACAAAGCTTACATCGCTTAGAATTGCATTTCTTGAACTTGAAGTTCTTCATATGGTGGTAGTGTTGATAAAAGTCGTTAAAAAAAGATGATCTATTATAGATCGTGTCATTTATTACAAAAGAATTTACATTTTTTATGTTTGTCACAGCTTTATCATGGACAATTGTACAAGGCTTATAAACACTGCTCATCACTTGCTTCAATATAAAGATTAGGGTAACTGTATTTCGATAACACATATACCCTGATAATGTGTCACCGGGCATATATTCAGCATGGAATAAATTTGCCAGTCGCTAAATTTATATAAAGACTTCATACATATTATATATCAACAGTTTTTTAACTCATGTTGAGGAGTAAGATCTTTATATATATATATATATATATCTGTGGGTGTGTGTGAGGGTGCTGGGTCCGACCCTCGTATGAGAGGGCAGATTCCCTGCATGACTGAAACTCTGACAAAACATGGCAAGTACCGATGTACCGATAGTACCGATATTTCAGACGCTGCAGCATCGAATGGTGTCAGAATTAACAGGTTTTTGTTTTATAATTTTATGAATTTTAATTTATTAACTAATAATAACTATATTTTAAATATGTTTGAATATTAAATTTTTTATTAATTTGCTTTGGGTTTTTTGGTAGAAAAGTGTGCAAAAACTATTTTCTTAAAAGATTGATTTATCGTGAATATACACTCATAGCCATAAGCATTTGCGCACCAAGAAGTAATTGTGGGATCGTAACAGAATTTGGCATGAAGGCACGTGCCAGGCAGATATGCAAATGATTAGAAATACAGCTTGATTGCTCATTGCAAAATACCACCAGAGGACGTTGAACTTCATTCTCTCTGTCGCAGGAAAAACGGTACACACAGCCTTTTAGCCTGTACTTAATCTATTGCAGAGGGACGCTTTTTCATGCGGGGCGCCATTACGCCACCATCGAACACACACAATATGATCAGCTGTGAGGGTTCGAGAGGGGAAGAATCATCGGGATGATAGAAGCCGTGTGGTCAGTTAGAACAGTAGACCGCCACCTAGGCCGTTCTGACTTTACTGTGAGGATGTGTTGGGACCAGTGGACCACAGAGAGGTCGCATACTTGGCGGCCAATCTCAAGACGTCCTCGGCAGGCTAATAGCCCAGAAGACAGTCACATCAAACAACAAGCACGCACAGCGCCAACTGCATCATTGTCCACTATCCGAACCGGACACCGGCAGTACCTTTACTACGGGCTCCTGTGTCTGTCCTGTGTCGGGACCGCAACCGAATGGAACCAGGCCGTCTTCAGCGACGAATCGAGATTCAATTTGGCCAGTGATAACAATCGTGTACTTGTGTGGAGGCACCGTTATGAACGTCTAATTCCTGCCTTCGCTTTACAAGGGCCCACCGCTCCCACAGCCGGTGTGATGGTATGGTATGCCGTCGCATTCGACACTCGGTCACCTCTAATATCGATCCACGGAACCATGACAGCCCAGCGGTACGTTCGTGGCATTCTTTAACAACATGTGTTGGCACTCATGGCAGGGCTTCAAGAAGGGATTTTTAACAGGGCCACACACAGCAAGGGTGTCACAGGAATGCCTCCGCCACATTACCACCCTTCCCTTGCCTGTCCGATCCCCAGATTTGTCACTGATAGAGCATGTCTGATATCACTTGGGACGGCAAGTTAGATAGCCCACGAGTTTGGTCGAACTATAGGCTCGCTTACAACAACTGTGGAATAAGAGTGACGCAGGACACCATACGGGACCTGTATGCCTCAATGCCCACCCGTATCGCATCGTGTATTCACGCTAGAGGTGGCCCAACAGGGTACTAGAACCTCCATTCATTTGTATTTTCTCCTGTAATTAATGATCCTTTGGCTTTGATTCTGTAATCACTTGCTTATATCAACGTTGCACTGACATATATAAAATTTCGTTCGAATCTGACAGATCTTTCTTGTTGCGAAAATTTTTATGGCAAAGTGTATACATCTCCCAAACTGGAAAATCTATTTAACATTAGGATCAGCAAATAGATGAAAAATCTTTAAAAATTTGTAATTTTTACTTTCCTTATATACAAAATGTATAAGGAAAGTATTGTGACGGGATCGAAAATTCGAACTCGAGTTTTCGACGGGAGAGCACGTTTCAAGCATCCCTGATCACGAATCAAACATTTTTGAAGTGATGTCTGTGTGTGTGTGTGTGTGTGTGTGTCAGTGAGACTGTGGAGACGATAACTGACGAATGAATGGACCGATTCGAACCAAATTTAGTACAAAAATCACAATCCGTAAACACTGGAAGGCTATTGTTTTTATATGTAATCGAATGTTCAGAACCCCCCTAAATTTTCGAGTAAAATTTTGAAAAAATCGTCAAAAAATCAAAACCGCTAATAAAGTTACGCAAATAGACATTTCTTATGTAATTTTTCATTAGAAAACGACTGGCATAAATTTTAGAACGCTAACATGAACCGTTCTCGAGATATTGTACATTTTTCAAAAATTTTTTGAAAAAGTCACATAAAAAAAAATTCCTATTGAGAAACATGTTCACTTTTCATATGTAATACCATGCGATAAATTGAGTGACATCATTCTCGTGGATCTAGCTCGTTCCATTCATGAAAAAATATACTTTGAATAATACTTTTGTATTTAAACGCCAATAGTCATTTATCTGCTGTAAGAATAACTTTTTTCTTAATGCATAACGCTTGGCGAGATTTTGGCGACGAATTTGGCGGAATGTCGCCAACTTGGCGATTTTTTTGAAATGTTGCCAAATTAACGAAAATCTCGCCAAATGGATAAAAATGACGCTAAATCAATGAAAATGACGACTCATTGTCGAAAATTCAATATCTTGGAAAGAATATTAGTATCTACTATAAGAAAAACCTATTTTTTTACTGTAAAAGTAGTAAATTCATTACATTATATAAGAAAAGTCATGTGTTGCCCACATCAGATTTTTTTAAAATATGTTTGACATTTTTCATAGAATCTGAATATGTAATGGTAAATGGAGGGTTGAAGTTGATGACTTTGGAGGCAGTGGCATGGTAAATATAAAGATAACATTTTAAGCAAATTTTAAATATTGATATTTGTAGAAAACATTAATCCCTTTCGAATAATATCTTCCGTTTATGTTTGCGATGTAAATGTTACAATTGGGATTTGTGTTTCATTTTTTTGCGGTGTACAAATGATCATTTGTGTATTGGCGTACTCAGCAATTTCTATGTAAGCTATTCATGTAACTGCGTGATGTAAATATTATTTATCGTTCGTTCTTTTTGAGAAAGCACACCCAAGTAAAACTGCTGACAATTTAAACAAGAAGATTCAATCATGCATAAAGCATTGATTATGAAACACTTTCCAACTTCATGGCAATTTTATATAAACATCTCTAAAACGTGCAATACAGTTAACTCTAGTCATTTTTCGGTAATATTTTTTCTCGGTTTTTTAAAATAATCACAATATTATATTAATTTATTATATCTGAAATCTTAAAACTTCATCGAAAAAAAATGAACTTCATTCAAATGACGGCATTGAAATATAAATTGTCTGGTTTAAATATCTCTAAAATGTGATATATTCCTCAGTAACATTCTTAAAATTATCATAATACTACAATAATTTATTATATTTGAAAACTTCATTGAAAACAAATGAACTTTATTCAAATGACGTCATCGAAATATAAATCTCCTGTGTACAAAAGCAACATTTCATTTATAAACTTTTTCCATTCCTTTCACTCATCACGATACTATAATAATTTATTTTATTTAAAAACTTAAAACCATAGAGGTATAATAATTTAAATCTATTCTTAACACTTCATCGGAAAAATCGCCTGGTTCTCTGCGTAAAATCTATGAATATGTCATTCATATCAGCTATATTGCAGACTCCATGAGCTAAATAATCGTCTGGTTCTCTGCGCGTAAAATCTATGAATATTTCATGCATATCAGCTATATTCCAAACTCCATGAGCTAAATAATTTTTCCTTAAAGAAATACATCAATTCTTATACAACTCATTCTACATCTTTTGGTGTTTACATTCTCCATAAGTGAAAATTAGGCTTCGTTGTAGAAATAATCAAAGTTTGATTATCATTTAAACTCAAATATATTGTAATTGCGTCGTTTCAGTATGTAGATGCACAGAATTTAAGCAAAAATAAAGCGGTTTCAGGACGGATACAACACTAAATACGAATTAAAAAGAACTTTAAAAATCTCGATTTTGACACTAGATAGATGCCATATTTAATTTTGAAGTGGGTCACATGATCTCTTCATATGATGTTCACGTGATCTCTTCATATAAAGGATGCAATTATTATTTTAATTTTTATTTAAAAAAAACTACTGAATATATTTTGTTAAAAAATTTTTATATATTTTATGGGATAATTTGAATATTTCCTAAAACTTTCGAAGCAATTTATGAGTTTTAAATTCGCTTAAAAAATGTTTGAAAAATTAGGTCCCGTAGGGTTCAATGTATTTGATTTCCTCTACCCGAGTTTAATCCAAAACTAATTGGGTGATATTACTCATTTATATTCCCATCGGTTCCACAGACTGTCTGAACAACATACTAAAATTTCATTTTGATAAAGTCATTTTTACGGCAGTTACCGTACTAAAGAGCAGACAGACAGATAGACAGACAGAATGAACAAAGTCATAAACGCTTTTCAACTATGTTGTAAAGTGTTAAAAGGCCTCCGGATTAAAGCAAACAAGAATATATAAAGATCTTCAGAATAGAAGTTGTAAAATCTTTAAAACCTTCAGACTTATTCTGATAAATGTTTATCTTACACTTCGCGAAGTTCAATTTTCTTTGTCTTTGAGCCAAAATTTCAAAATGCTGATTAAAAACACGTTAGAAGTAAAATGAAAGTTTAAAAGGTCTGTTGTTAGAAGAATACATATAAATTAAAGAAATGTTGTATTTATCAAACTCTGATTATGATTATTTTCATACTTCAGCAGAAATTAAGAGATCAAATAGTAGAAACTGAATTTTAACAGAATGTTTTCTTAACAAAGTACCAAGAGAGTTTCATTACATGCTCGATGTGATGACAGACGACAACAGGTGAAATAGGGCACATGTGAAATAGGGCACAGGTTAAAAAAGGCACAGGTGAAGCAGTGCTAAGATGCTATGGTACCACGAAATTTACGTCAAGTCGAGGCATGTGCTATGAAATGTTACCTCATACTAACAGTAACGTGCACTAGCTGATGCCAAGACTTGACACTAAATCCTATGTAGTTTATAATGGAGCCATAAAACGCTCCACAGTAATTTATGATGGAGCCATAGGGTCCTACACACGACGAGGGATCACGTGGATCTAAATACCATGGGGCTATTATACCCAATGTGACCAATGAAAAGTGTGTCAGAGCGGTTTCCCGCCGAACACGGTTGACCGAGAAAGTCTAACTTTCTCACAATTTCATACCCATGTCCGAAACACACCTCCCGTCAGTGGGTGAAACCCAGCTGATGACCTCCGAAAGAAACCCAAACAAAGTCCAAAATAAACGGAGAAATACCTTTACCTTGAAGGTCTCACCATCAGGTAAAAACACCTTAAACTATTTCAAGAACACAATAAGCTCCTAAATAAATACTCAAATTTAAGTTAAATTTTTATTTATTAAAACTGAAGAAATATGGAGTCACCAATACAAACAGCTGGATTTATCTCAGCTTTCACATCACTGGACCATACTTCTCTAACTATCATCGGCTCTTAGCCGGAAATAAATATTCATTTCTATATATCATTAAGCAACAGTATAACATATAAATATCAAATATTCTTTTATGAATTTAATATGGTATGGTCAAAAGAGAGGCAGCACACTCGAGGAAAGCTGGATGATTTTAGATATTAACTGTATTTCAATTCTAATTTAATGATACCTTAGAAGGTCAATTTAATTTAACAATTAGCTTAGATGATCTTGAGACGTCTTCAGAAACAGTCCGATGTCACGAATACAGACGAAGGCACCTCAGCCTCCATTTACCGAAAAGGCCGCTTACCTCCATATCTAGAAGGACACAAGAATTGACATCGTCGGACATCCACTAAACAAACCCTCGGGGAGAATCTTTCCCCGATCAAGGTAAGGCGGCAAGCTCGCAGCAGGCAGAATACAAGCAGCGGCCCGCACAGGGCCTAGGCTTCATCAAGGACTCTGACTGGAAACGGTCTTCAGGCATCCGGAACAGGAGGTTCCCGGACAGTCAACGGCGGCAAGCATGAACGTCGAGGCTCGGCATCAGCAATGGTCCGGTGAAGCAGTGGCGACGATGGCGGCAATGGTGGTTCTCCCAAACCCACGACTGCGGTAACCCAACATGAGAATTGGGTCCCGAGTCGAACGTGGGTTCGAAGATGTTTTAAGGGAGAGAGCCCAGAATCACAATTCACACCACTTTTAAACACTCCGGGTGGATTTAGAGCCCGGCCAATTGAAAATCACGGAAGGTTCACATCTTTATCTTTCCACTAATACAAAATCACTTTCATTCAAAAATCATTCATGGTCCAGCCCAACCAACGACAATTCAGCAACGCAGGTACATCTGCACCGAGAAATCTTGCACAAAGTCGCGCCACCCAAAAAACAGAACAAAAGGAAACGAAGACATCTGTCTCCGCCAACAAACACGTGTGACCTTGAACTAACGGTCGCTATTCTTCGAGTGTGTGAAAGAATATTATTTTATGAAATGAAAATGGCCACGATTTCTGCACAGAATTAGATACATTTAAAGATGATAAAATATATATATAACGACATGAGGGTTCCGGGTCACAATTTAAATAAGTATAAATATAGAAGTTTAAGAAACTATGTAATTTTACAATTTACACACAAGTGACGAATTCCGTCTCGACACACACATACACACGACACGTGCGACACATACGACACGACATACACACGACGAGGGGTCATGTGGTTCTAAATACCATGGGGCTGTTATGACCAATGTGACCAATGAAAAGTGTCTTAAACCGCGGGCTGTTACGTCCAATGTGGCAAATTAAAATGTTCCTCGTACAAGTTCATCTGCCAATGGACAGATGAAGGCGAAATATTAAGATACTCTTTTATCTGATTTTATACTGCCATATCTGTATGCCTGTCTGTGGTAAAAAAATTGGCGATTTTTTTAAATGTCGCCGAAATTAAAAACTATCGCCAAATTGACAAATATTTTGCCAAATCATTAAAAATACAGCGAAATTTACGAAAATTTCAAATCTGGGAAAATCGATTTGAGACAGTTCAGTTCTTGACTTCAAAAAGCACATAATTCATTCCTAAAAGTATTCATTTAATTAGAAGATATCCCTAAAAATATGTTTCCTCATCTCTTTTTAAGTAATAAATTCTGACGACAAAAGCAAGGGCATTGTAGGGTCCACTTCAATAAAAACGAAATTAAATAATTGTTACCTTAGCTCAATGGATTGGCTGTCAACTAGCCATACGAAAATAGGTGGTTTGAATCCCTGTTGGGGTTCCTTGTTCTTTTCGATTATCCAATAGCCTTAATCATGCAGGTAGGTTTTATTCAGGGGGGTCACTGTGTCTGAATATCGGTGGATCAATTTTGTGCTTGGACATCAGTTTATTCTGTATTAATTGCCACAATTTGTTGGTTAATATTTTTCCATATTTAAAAAAAAAATTAACATCTTGACGCAAAACTCTTGAACTATCAAATACACTTTTTAATTTTATTGAAATTATATTTTAATTATTTATAGGTGCATTTATAACTTAATATGTCCCCTGAATTAATTTTTAAGCTTTTTAAAACAATTTTCCTTTATATGGACCTCTTGGATGATATTTTATCAATCATTTCTGCATGTGTAACTATATAGAAGAGTAAATATTCCCAAGATTATTAATATTTTGTTGGTATACGAGCATTTTGTATGTTGGATAGATCAATTGCATGAAGTTATTGAAATGAATTATGCATGTTGTTTGTAATAAAAAACGAGTAGGAAGATATTCGTAATCATGAATGTATTGTAAATGGTATTTTAATCTGCAGCGAACACCGAAGTTTTTTTATTAGCATCTTAGTTTTGATTTGGGATTTTTGGTTCATAATGTGGCAACCGAAAAGAATAGAAATTAAGTCCTTTAAAGTTAAACTTTTAAATATAAAATTCATTTAGGATAATTATTATTTGAATATTAAATTCATTAAGATGACATGGCCGTTATTTCTCATATAGTGGAATTATATTTAATGTACATTGCTTGTTGTGCCGCTATTAACTCTCCAATTATTTTGCCATTCGTGCGAGTCCTGTAAAGAAATAATTAATTAATTAAATGCTAAATTGATCACACCATTTAAACTTAAACAATAAAACATTTATTAACAACATTTATTTTCATTACTTATTGCAGCGGAGGGGACATATGCGACCAGAATTATTAAAATTACAATCATGTCTAGGACCTGTGATAATTGGTGAGCACATACCTTTCAATTAGAGTCTTGGGCTTTATATCATATCTCAAAAGCTTGCATCAGTCTTATTACTGCCATAACTCTTTGGTGTATGACATTGATATATCTCCATTATTTTGGAACCTCTACGAGACACTCTACAAATCTGTTAGGTTTTTCATTCTTCTCTAGTCGTGCTCTTAAGTCAAAATCGTAATTATTCATGCTGGCATGCTTCTAACTCAAAATTCCATGGTTGTCTCTTGTGGTATGCTCTTAAGTCGACATTTTTTTCGTTTCTTTTTTCTCGTCCTCGGGTCACAGGCTGTGGTTTCCTCGGTGTGTATGTGTGTGTGTATGTGTGTGTGGTGGGGGGGGGTAACTCCGCCTTTACTTCTTTTTGGCGCTTATTGGTTACTCCTTTACCCAATGGCATCATTTCACATTTAGAAAAGCCCAGCTCAGGCCCTGTGGTATGACACTCCTAAATTTATAGTCTTCTGACCTTTAGGTTCAGGTCGTAATAAAACTTTGGTGCCAGCCAGACTACAAGCTTTGTCTGCCGTTCTGGCCACCATGAATTTCAAACATAAAAGTGTCTCATCACATGTGAGATTAATCTCTGGTCTCACACATACTTTTCTAAATATATACGAATAATAAATAAATAGAAGTAGAACAAACTATAGTAATACTTATCATATTGGATTTGAGATTTGTTTCGTTTTAGGTTCAAGATATCTAACATCTTCAAAACATCTAGATTAGGTTCAAGACACCCAAAATAGAACGGATCTTGTTAATATCATATTGTTAATATCTTGTTAATACCATTCGCTTTTTGAAAATTATAGCATCCACAAAATGGCAATCCTTAAATATTTTAAATAAATATATATTTTTATGGGTATTTTCAATTGCCGAAAAATATGTTGTAAAAATTAAGATCATTCTCCTGGTTTGAAATCGATTACTAACCAAATTTTACATCAAGATAATCAACAAACCCGAAGTCAAAAAGACCTGGTACAAAATACCAGGTCAAAAGATAGGAGCGGTAATTAGCCTTTTTGACTTTGGATTTTAATATTTTTAGGTTTACTTGTATTTCATTAAGTTGCTCAAATTTTCCTTGTCATACAGAGGTTAGTCAATAGACTTACAAGCATAGAAAAATTTATCTACTATTGATCACTTTGTCTTCGATGCCTATAGAAGCTTGAAACGGATAAAATAATAAGGTTCTGAAAATATTTCATAAATACTTAATGTTGTTGATTATTCCTGATCTAGCCATAGCTGGACTAAATCCCTGAGGCCACGCACTTTCAAAAAATTATACACACAAGAGTTCCTATGTATATTTATATTGCCAGTCTCTCGTTTTGGTCCACAGAATCGAATGATATACCCTAAATTGCTCCTTTAGGAGCTTTTGCTTGAAACGACCATGAATAATTTATTTTTATTCTAGATTTAAAATCATGGAACATGTTTTATTTTGAATTTTACGATCTGGTTTATGATAGTTTAAAAAATATAAAAGGAATCAGTTTTGAAAAATGCGTATTTATTGCATTTTGAACCTGACGTTGCATGCCACGTCAACAAAGCCTTCAACCTAACCCTTTCAACTAGAATGAATTGCCAACTGTTACACAGGACCTACACAAGAACACACTGCATAATTAATACAGATACAGATAACAGCACTGAATTTCCAAATGGTCTATTTTGATCCAAAATCACTACCACCCTTCGTTTCAATCTAAAATATTTGACATGCGCCCAAACTTTCACTGCTACCGGAGGAAGAACGGAATCAAATATTTCGATTGCTATGCTTTTGGTTTAAAATCAACAGCTAATCAGAAAATAGAATAATTAAAAAAAAATGTTAGAATGCGAATATGCATAATGTATTACGCCCATATATTTAACAAACTATAATTGTACTAATTGGGCTATTTTTCCTTTTCCGAATGCGGAAAAATAAGAAATAAAATAAATATGCATAATTTGATATATATAAGAATAAATAGATAAATATATAATAAATGTATAAAAAATAAATATATAATTAATAAAGGATTGCCCTACGGATTCGGTTAGAAATAACGCTCTTTACTCTTTCTAATGATGTTAAAATGGAAACTCTGTGATAATGTTTTTGATCCCTAAGGAACCGATGTGTGTGAAAATTGCTCAAAACTGTTCTTCAACACACTGTACAGCATTTTGCAACTTTCGCTCATTTTTTTCAGCTACTTTGTTGATAATTTCGATAAATTTATACTAAGAACCGCAGTTACAGACATTCATGAAAATTTCAGCTTAATTTCTGAAATATTCAGCTAATTATCATCTGCAGAAGAATAACTTTTGTATATATATATAGAACAAACACCTATAGTATACACATTATATAATTTTACAAGTTTTCAAATCACTCTTGCATCGTTTTGGGGTGAAATTGAATATATGATTCATACAGTAAGTATCAGTTCTCAAATGATATTAAAACACGACTTTCCATATGCAAATTTTGCATTCATGATTTAGGGCTGTATTATAGCTTATGTCTCTCATTTCATTAATCTTGTCACTGATGATGGAGGTTATGACGTCTGAAAGTGCTTTGACACTCTAAAATGTAAATTCCTGTAGTTATTGCTAGAAAATATTTTAAAATATTTGTAGACGTGTTTTCCGTACTTATAAAAAAAAGCTATACTACATTTTAACAGAACGCAATTTATTTACAACCCCTTGCTGAACCGTTGAAAGAAACGGAAAGGATGTATGGTAAATAACGGATAGCCTCAGTGCATTAGAACAGCTAAAAAACTACTATGAAGTAACAGATTATACTTCTGTTACTATAATAAAATAACTTACGAGGTTTTCAATGTATTTCCAAGTACATCAGACGTGGATTCCTACTCACGTAGGGATATTGGTTAATGAAAAGGAGAATGAACTCACTTGGGCCGAATATCTTTTAAATATGCCAGATGGACATAAAGTCATTTTTGAAGAATTGAACTCCTTATGCAAAATAATAGTAATAAAATTTGGAAGAAGGCACCACAACATCATTTGTGTAAGAAACACAGACCTGGAGAAATTGTTAACTTTGCGTTAAGTAAAGATAAACAGACGGCTTAATCATTATTTGGAACTGGACACACTGGGACTATGAAAACTGTAGCAGGAAACAATATTTCTCTAACTTCCATGCCTATCAAGGTGACACCATTATGGCTAATCTTGACTTGAAATGTATTGGGGGTACCTGGGAAGACATTCATAACAGTCCGAAACTATTTTTATATGTATCTCAAGAACATAATGAATCTGGTTTGAATTTATTCTAAGGATAAGCCACACACACACACACACCTTATTGAACATCGGACTATTTCGCAAACTTCGGTATGAGACTTGGTCCAACTGTCAAAAACCCAACATCATAAAGTTATAACTTTGCGATTGGAATTAGGATTCACTAAGATTTAGAATTTAACAGCAGATATTCATATTCTTTTGAAGCCCGAAACTCAGTTAGCTCCTTGCTGCGAAATTTTGCTTTTGATGTCTTATCAAAAGCAAAATATGGCACCATGGGATATCATTTCATCAGAAGATTTTCTTCGATACAAATAGTTTGTGATAGGGGGTCTTGAATTTGAATCCATGAAAACTTCGCTCAATCATTATTGTCCATATCTTGCAACAATTAGAGAGTATCGCTATGCTTTCCAAGAAAATAATCAAATACCTGCGGAAACTTCTGTGAGTTCGTCGGATAGACCAGGCGCAGAGTTTGTAAATTGCTAATAAATGCAAAATTTATTACTTTCTTTATATACATATTATATAAGGAAAGTATTGTGACGGGATCGAAAATTCGAATTCGAGTTTTCGACGTGAGAGCATGTTTCAAGCATCCCTGATTACGAATCTAACGTTTTTGAGGTGATGTCTCTGTGTGTGTGTGTGTGTGTGTGTGTGTGTGTGTGTGTATGTGTGAAAGTATGTGTGTGTGTCAGTGAGCCTGTGTAGACGATATCTCACGAACGGATATAGCGATTCGAATGAAATTTGGTACAAAATGCACAATCCCTGAATACTGGAAGCCTATTGTTTTAAAACACAATCGAATGTTCAGAACCCCCCTAAATTTTCGAGTGAAATTTTGAAAAAATCTTCAAAAAATCAAAATCTTTAATAAAGTTATGCAAATAGACATTTTGTAATTTTTCCTTAGAAAACGATTGACAAACTTTAGAACGCTAGCATGAGCCGTTCTCGAGATATTGCACATTTTTCAAATAAATTTATCAAAAAGATCCATAAATAACAAAAAAATACTACCTGTTAAGAAATATGTTCACTTTTCATATGTAATATTAAGCGATAAATTGGGTGACATCATTCTCGTGGATCTAACTCGTTCCATTCACGAGAAAAGATACTTTGAGTAATACTTTTGTATTTGACTGCCAATAGTCAATTACCTGCTGTAAGATTAACTTATTTCTCCGTCCATAACTCTTACTGAGATTTTGGCTACGAATTTAGCGGAATGTCGCCAACTTGGCGACTTTTTGAAATGTTATCAAATTAACAAAAATCTCGCCAAATGAATAAAAATGACGCTAAATCAATGAAAATGAAGACTAATTAAAGAAAATTCAATATCTTTGAAAGAATATAAGTATCTACTAGAAGAATAACATTTTTTAACTGTAAAAGTAGCAAATTCATTGCATTAGATAAGGAAAGTCATGTGATGCCCACTCCGGTTTTTTTTTTATTGCATGTTTCACCATGACTTTAATACTGCATTTTAATTGTTACGCATTTATACCACTAGAGGGAAAACATTCGTAATTTTTGCGAAATATGGACGAAACATTTCACATTTTATCCGATTTCAATCTATTTCTTGTGATTTTGATAAATATATTTCAAAATATCATATTTCAAATTATATATTTCAAAATTTCATACCAGACGCATTTGCAGGAATATATATGTCCACGGATGTTTTAAATAGATTGAAAATATATTTGCAATTTCATAACTGCAAAAATACATTTTTCATAAATTTTCAAGTTTGCAACATTTAGAGAAATATTTTTATTTTTTGCATTTGTCCTTCTATTTCTGTTGTCAACAGCAGATAAAACATTCGACAGTAATATCATACTTCATGTATTATCGTTTTCCAATAGTTATTTGAAAATAAGCGGAGCAGAAAATTGCCAGTTTGAAATAAGAAAGGCTTCTCAAAGAAAAATATGTGAATAAACATGATTCTGATAACTTAAACATAAATCTAAAATACAACTGCATTAATCTCATAAATAACTTCAGCTCAACATCACGTCGAAGAACCATCTTTCACGATACTCTTTTTTATATAATACAAGTTTTATGTATGGATTTAAAATACATTTGTAATATTTAAAATGTATTTTTAATTTACTTACAATATAAATAAAAATGTTTACTCATAAATTAGTATATATTTAAATGAATAAGATATTAAGTTACTGAAATTTTCCTTTATTGTTACGCAGCGCATTTTTTCGCTTTTATGTGTCATTCGTGATTGAACGTGATTGAAAACAAATAAAAAAATCTGATGTGGGCAACACATGACTTTCCTTATATAATGCAATGAATTTACTACTTTTACAGTTAAAAAAACGGTATTCTTATAGTAGATACTTATATTCTTTCCAAGATATTGAATTTTCTTCAATTAGTCGCTATTTTTATTGATTTAGCGGCATTTTTATTTATTTGGCGAGATTTTCGTTTATTTGGTAACATTTAAAAATTCGCCAAGTTGGTGACATTCTGCCAAATTTGTCGCCAAATTCTCGCCAAGCGTTATGGGCGGAGAAATAAGTTATTCTTATAGCAGATAAATGGCTATTGGCGTTCAAATACAAAAGTATTACTCAAAGTATCTTTTCTCATGTATGGAACTAGCTAAATCCACGAGAATGATGTCACCCAATTTATTGCATGATGTTACATAAACGCATTGCATGTGAAAAGTGAACATGTTTCTCAACAGTTAATATTTTTTTAATTTATGGGATTTTTTGATAAATTTATTTGAAAAATGTGCAATACCTCGAGAACGGATCATGCTAGCGTTCTAAAGTTTATGTCAATCGTTTTCAAAGGAAAAATTAGGCAAAAAATGTCTATTTGTGAAATTTATTAATGATTTTGATTCTTTGATAATTTTTTCAAAATTTAACTCGAAAATTTAGGGGGGTTATGAACATTCGATTACGTTTAAAAACAATAGGCTTCAAATATTTACGGATTGTGATTTGTGTGTCAAATTTCATTCATATCGCTCCATTCGTTCATGAGATATCGTCTCCAAAGTTTCACTGACACACACACACACACAGACATCACTTCAAAATGTTTGATTCGTGATCAGGGATGCTTGAAACGTGCTCTCCCGTCGAAAACTCGAATTCGAATTTTCGATCCCGTCACAATATTTTCCCTATACATTATGTATATAAGGAAAGTAATAATAACCAAATGCGAAAATTATTTTAATAGTTCATTCAGTTGTGAAAAACGCGGCAACAAAATTATTAAATTCAAATATATATTAATAAGCGTATCATGTTTATTAATAAGTTGTTCACATAAAAATTATTTTGCTGAATCAAACAGTTAACAAATTGTAACCTCAACGTATTATTTCCTACATGGAAATTCACTGTGAGTAAAATTAAAATAGCAGTTAAATTAAAAAAAAAAGTTTCATTAAAAAATATAGATTATAGATATATATCAATAACGATTAGAAAAACGGCTGTACATGTGTCAAAGAATAAACAAAGTGGATTGACAGACAAAATCCGAAAGACGAACTCAAGATATGCAGTCGCCAACAGCCACTAAATGTTAGAGCTTAATGGAGAATTTGCAGACTTGTTCAATCAGTTCATAACAGAAAAGTAACAACTCGTGCAATAACAAATGACCGTCTTATAGTAAATGACCTGAATCTGTAAACAATCTAGATTATTTGGCTGTACTTTAGATAATATGAGCTACTGAAGTATTATAGTAGTACTGAAGTACTATATACTAGCATGGCTTCACAGTAGCTATAAAGCAGAATTATTAAAATATACAATAAATCTAAAACATCTTCTTTTCCCTAAATATTCCAAATTATGTATTTTTATTTTTAGCAATCCTCTTCCGTTATTCCCCCTACATGCATAGCATAATATATACAAAATATATTGTAATGGGGTCAAGAATTTGAATTCGAGGATTGGACGAAAGAGCACGTTTTAAGCAACCCGGAATTGGAAGCAAGCGTTTTAATGATGTGTATGAGAATGTGCGTGTGTGTGTGCAAAATGTCACGAACGAAAGGAACGTTTCGAACGTGATTTGGTACAATTATTACAATCAGTGAATACTAGAACCCCTTTTAATTTTAAACGCAATCGGATGTTCGGAAAATCGCCCCCTCCCCCCCCCCCCACACAATATTCAAATGAATTTTTGAAAAAAAAAATATTAAAATATTAATGTATCCAATCATGTTAAATGAATCATTATTTCATAGATAGTTTTCAATTAACGATGCATAACATAAACTTTAAAACGCTGTTCTGAAGTTTTGAGATATTGCAAGTTTATCAAACAAATTTTTCACAATGATTACATAAAATTAAAAAGCAAGCAGAGTCTAAGAAGTTTAATTTACATACGCGATATTATGCAACAGATATCTCAACACTATTTTTGGGAATTTAACTCATTCCATTCACGAGATAAGTTATTTTTATAATAGGTTTGTATTTTAAAGTCGAAGAATTATTCGACAACAGTTATTTATTACACAGGAGAAATGTCAGTTGCATTTAAATGAAAATTTTGCACGTGGTAAATGCATAAGTCACTCTATTTGGATTCATAAGTTGCCAAAAGCGCCAAATTTCAATTTTTGTTGTTTCATTTCAATACCAAAATCATTGTACCATGGATCTTGTACAACATTATCTCACTTTGATATAAATAAATTCACCGCATTATGTAAAGCCATGTGCTGCCCACATCAGATTTTTACTTCCTCATACGTAGTATTGAGAAAAGTATTGTTTTTCGACTAAAATTTTCGATTTCGAGATTTCGATGCTAATATTATATGTTTTTAGACCTCCTGAACACGTTTTGACTATTTTCGAGTGATGTTCGTCTATCTGACTCTCTGTTTGACTGTCTGATGTCTGTCGTATATTTCTTGTGTACTCAATAGCAGCTACAAGTATTAGAAGATCTCCTATGAACTTTATATGACTCTGTTACATAGTTATTTCTAAAATATGTAACATTGCTGAATTATGGGGAGGATTTGGACCTAAAAAGGATGGTCCCTAGTCCTTTTGGTAATATCTATAAGGTTCCCCTTTGGCTATCTTAAATAGTAACGAACAGTGGACTCGGACATCGTGCCAGTGGGGGCCACATTGAAGATAGAAGAGCCCTCCATGGGTGTCGAGCTACCGTTGGAGCAGGTTCGAGGTCTTAGCGTGGAAGTCCGGCCACCAGCAGTAATAATTCTGGGGCCTATAACCAAGCCCCCTGTTAAGATCTGGCCACTGGAAGAGGGGTAACCTTATACCTTCCAATGATATTAAGGGGGCTTAAACCTCGGAACGAATGAGAGAGAAGATGAAGGATAGGACTGCTAGGAGCGACTTAAAGTTTTTTCAAGAGACAGATTTTTCAGATTTTAAAAATCGAGAGTGCTTCTTAAGTTGTGAAAGTGAAAAGGTCAAAACCGACTTCGGAGCGATGTTGCCGTAAATTATCGTACCAGAGCCCGCTGGGCCCAGAGACGAAGGCCTTCAATTATCTTGCCTTCATACTATGCTCTGATTTGAAATAGCGTCTCTTTCTCTCCCTATCTTTCTAATCCTCTCTATGTGAGGAGATTAGTTGCTTTGCATTGTGGCACAAGCCAAATGCGTTTATTTAAGAGCCTCAAGTAGTGTTAAAAATAATGTAAACGCCAGATTTCCAGATTGTGTATTTTATATTTGTATAATATTTTAAATGATTGTGTTAGTGAACGGCATAGTCTATTATCTTATATTAGAATTTGAGAATTGTCTATCATCTTATATTAGAATTTGAGAATTGTCCATTAACTTATATTAGAATTTGAGAATTGTGATTTATGATTATATTAGAATTTGAGGAAGTAATTTTAAAGCTTATGATCATACTGGAATATTTTAGTGGAGGAATATTTAGACAATATGTTGCTTGAGAGAACCCAATGTTAGTTGGTCGGATGAGAGATGCGAGTAATCAAAATGTTTTATGTTTAATGTTAAATATGTAAATAAATTGTGTTTTGTTATTATAAAATCAGATCGGTGTCCAAATTTTCCGAATCTTTTTGACACTTTTGATTTTCAAGTAATTCTATTCGACATGCCAGCTTTTAATTTAATGTTCTATGAACAATAATGGTAATTACCGAGGCCAAACCGGGTGTGTGGGAGAAACTCACGTAACAGAGTCTTTGTTATTAAGAAATCTAGAACTATATAGAATGTTTTTAAATTCGAGCAAAAATTTTGAATTTTATTCGAAATTTTATATCTTTTTAACATGGCAGCATAGGATAAAATTTGATTAATCATGCATAAAAGGGTTTATTTACGGTTCAATGATCACGGAACTTCAAAGTTTCAATCATTGTGAAAAATAGCCGCGATACATTTTTGTTCATGGCGGCATTAGCCCTTTCGGGGGTCAAGTTACCCTTCCCCGGGGTATACATTGTCAAGTATATTATAAATCGAAAAATTTTTTCAAGCCCCTTAAAGTGAAGGGAACACGCTATGATTTTAATAATTCCAATAATATAATTGTAATAATAAATTGTCATGATCGCCCTTGGAGGCAAGTCCCTCCCCGCTCCGTGGGGTACATTGAGAAAATATTTTTCCAAGCCCTCTAAAATTCAGAGTAACACGTTATAATTGCAATCATTTGGATTCTAGGATACAGGTTTTTCAAATTTATTTATGGTGTATATAAAAAATATTTCTGGTATGTAAAAAATAATATTTCTGGTGTATAAAAAAAAATTATTTTATTACACTCAAACCTATTTTTGTGCGGTGGATCCAGGAACCGCATAAAAGAAAAGGCATAAAAAAATCGCACAAAACTTCACGAGTAGCTATAAAAAATAGTTTTCGCAACACAATTAAAAATTATTTTTTTTATGCGGTGAATAGCGACCGCATAAAAAAAGTCTTACGTAGAAAATAACTCAAAACCTTACGAAATAACTAGGAATTGCTTTTTTAAACGAAATCAAGACACGAGGCTTGGCAGCTACTTGGAATCTTGCCAAACCTTTTGGAATCTGATTTAGAAAATACACATGCGAACATTTTTAAATATTTTATTTACATATGTACTTATTTTGCACATACAAAACTTTTCAAAACGTATAACCATTATCCTTCGTAGTCTGACAATAGGAATGTAAAAGCACTTTGAAGGACGTCAATTAATATTAGATTTAAAAATTAAAACACACGTAATATTATTTTTTATTAAATCACTTTATTTAGCGGACTTGTCACTTGCGCAGATCAGAGACGAATAAAAAAAAGCAACTCTTCGCTCCCTTCAAGTAAACTTCTTCTACCTACTCGTGAAAACAAACAAAACAAAACATGAGACTAGTCGCCAACTATCTCATTAGCAAAAAACCAACTCAGCGACCTAACGAGACACGCAGTCCGTTTCAGGAAAACCCGAACTAACACGATGCAGATGTCCTTCAATGTTTATTTGCGATCAATGCATTTTTGCTTTACATTTCATTTATTTACATAGAAATTCGTGTGCGTTCAACAATTAAATTATGCGATTATAGAATTCAATACATATGTAATGTAATTGACTGACGCAATACTTATGTAATGTGATGAAATACATATCAAAAAACGAAAAAACTAAATGGCCGATCAAACCTACTATTTTTTTTTATTGATAACTTCGTCAATTATGTTCCAGTTTGATTGAAATGTTCATATACAGCAGAAAAAAAATCGCACGAAAAATCGCACAAATAAAAAATCGCACAAAAAAAGACCGTACAAAAACAGGTTTGAGTGTATATATAACAAAAATTTGTGGTATGAGAATGTCGAGTTGAGCCACTCAACTCACACAGTTAATTTTTATGTGCTATTAGACATATTTCCAGAATCCTCTACAAATGTGTTGTTGTTGAGACCCAGACCGTCCGACCTACCAGAAAGGTGTAAGGTAACTGTATGGACGGCCGGGAAGTGCCACCCAATTTAGACCGGAACCCAGTGGGGGAGGCATCCACAGGGACCGTACCCTCCTTCCCCTACCACCAACCTCTCGGAAGGACTTACGGACCCACATGTTTAACGTGATCGTACTCCGCATGAACACGGCGGCATTTGTGGCAGCGTGCAAATCTAGCGCGCAAACCACGGGGATACCGCACCCGAGATGGCCAACAGCACGCGGCGTTCCGAGGTGGTCACCCACCAAGTACTAACCGCGCCCGATGCTGCTTCACTTCGGTGATCTAACGAGAACCGGTGTTTTCAGCACGGTACGGCCGTTGGCCCCTCTACAAATGTGTGCTAAAGTTATATTAAAGTTCTCATAGCTTCTGGAATACTTTAAACATGCTTTAAACATCACAATGTTCAGAAAGACTTTAATAGCTGAACGGGTAACAGGCATTTATCGTCTCAAGTGAGTATAAAAGACCCATTCTTGGTAACAAAGCAGCCTGTTTCGGGCATTGTGTGCATGGCATTATGTTTAATTTTATAATGAGTTCGCCACTTATGTCTGTTGAAATGTAATTTACAATGAATGTTATCTTATCTGAAAGCATTACACAGCGTTATCTATTTGTGTGAAGGAAATCGCAATATATTAAACATTATTAAATACAGTGAACTGAATAACTATGTGAATTAATTAAAGTGTATTCGAATATGGTAGCTGTTTATGAATAACATGTAATTGTCTATAATGTTTCATGAGTGTTTGGCTTTGGAGACCCCCTGCTAATCTAGAAGGCTGGATCTTTGCATAATTATAATTTCGACCATTGGGCAGAACCTAACCTGGTCCGATTTTTGATCTCTCCTCTCGATAGGATGGAGATTATGGCTTTTAATGGTCTTTGCTAACCCTTAAGGAACCTTACAGTGGCTTAAATTTAATCTTTGCACACATATAATATCCACAACTGGACTGAACGAAGCCGGGATTTTGATATTTCTTTCGGAGTGAATATAATCGAAGAGAGGAGTAAAATCTGTAAGACCCCCTCCCTTCCTCAAAACCCCACTGGGGATATTGTGAGACCAGAAATAGATCTCTAGAGACAGTTTTATGTACTTTATTTATTGTGTCTCAAGCGTCAAACAATACCTGCAGTCTGAATGACGCCAAGGTTTACGACATGTAAACCCAGAGGTCAGAAAACCATAAATTTAAGGGCGTCAAAACAGAGGGGGGCCTAGCGAACTCTTACGAAAATGCATAGTAACGACATTGGATGGAAAGGCAGGCCAATGGAGAAAGTGTTTATTGCGTCACCCTGAATTCTGCAAATCAAGGAAAAGGGGGAGTGAGAGTCCCGAGGCAAAAGAGACACAACCTGTAAATAAGACCGGCAATACTAGTTAGATTATGACTTAGAGAATACGAGTTGGCGATATATACTAGCGCGACATGACGATATAACGATGATAATATAACGATTTGATTAACGATGATGATATAACGATGATGATATAACGATAAATTTACGTGTCGATGCATTACACCACGAGATAATGCTAGTAATAAGGACGACATCAAGTACATTCTGCTAACAAAGTCCAAGACAGACTTGAAGGTATGCGTTCCTCAAATATGATATCTAGGTCTAAACATATTTTAGGCAATTTAAGTGATCTCACATGGTCCCTCCGTCGAAATAATTAATGAGAAGAATAATTGTTGTAATTAAATAATTAAGCATTTTATGTTGTTAATAAATGTTTTATTGTTAAAGTTACAACGGTGCAATCAATTTAGTATTATAATAATTAATATTCTTTTACAGAACTCGATTGAAAGTTAAATAATCGGAGGGTTATTAGCTGGCACACAAAACGCAATGTACTACATTAATAATGAGTCCACGAATACGAGCAATTTACGGCAATGTAAAGATATAGATATTATGTTGATGATAAGTTAAGCTAAAGTTTAAGCTTTAAGTTCCTATTTTATTTGCTTTCCCACAGATATAAAATGCTGAAAGTCGACCATCGGACGGAATCTAACTGGATCAATTTACAACTGAAATAACTATTTTTTATTCGCTAATCACCATGCACTGTTAAGCAAAATTAAAAATATTAAAAATATATAGTTGCAGCTTAATTTTTTGGAGTGTTAGTTTTCCTGTCTTTGGCAGGCTTAAATACAAGTGTATTTACTATTTTGCAATAAACATATATCATAGATCAGAAGATGGGTAAATTTTTGATAAATTCAAATTAAATATTATACAGATGATTTGTACTGATTAGAATTGAATTTAAGTATTATTTCGCATAATGATTTATATACAAGGTTAAAATTGTAAGTGGGATAAATACATTTTAAACGATTATAGAAAGCTATTGAAGTGGAGTATCTATTGGTAAAGTAGTCATGCGCTACCATGTGAGATTAACGACAGCTCCCTTAGTAGCCAAATTTGAAAGTTAATATATCTATTATAGAAACTGTATTACAGTACGCGAATATAACCGTTAAACATACAGGCTTTACGAATAGAAAGCATATTTTTGTCTACAGATGCAAAAGCAACAGGCTGCACCAAGCCCCAGACATCAGTTTTATTACCAGTTTTAAAACGGCAGTTTTATGATGGGGTGGACAGTAACTTATTGCCCAAGATATAAAATTGTGACCTTGTAACACGTGCGCTTTATGACGCAAGCAAGACTCCAAGGCAAAAAGAGATGTCCAATGAAGCTTAACATAAGTGCCACCTACAGAACTAGAACCAATGGCAGAACAAATCGCCAAATTCAATGAACAGAAGGGGGAAACCACAGAGAACCTCATACGAGAGTTTGTGAAAAAGATATAATCCTGATTTTACTGTGGAATGTTTTTCTAGAGTCTTGAGATGACTTACTTACGAATAACACGGCATTATACTTGATAATAGAAGATAGTTTGACACTCGCATGTTATATAAGGAGTGTTGTGTGTCACAGCCACCATTTGTATATGATACTTTCAGTGACGAGTAAAGATTCTGCACCATTCGTTTCTGCAAAATATTGTTTCTTAATAATGCCAAACTTTAATAATTTTAATTTTTTACTCAATTGCAAAAACAGTGGCACGTAGTACTTTTATTTTGCAAGCTTTTACAAACACTTGAGGAATCCCGCGGATGGGCTTAAGGTACTCCTACTATTCTACACTATTAAAAAAATCTGATGTGGGCAACACATGACTTTCCTTATATAATGTAATGAATTTACAACTTTTACAGTAAAATAAATAGGTTTTTCTTATGGTAATACAAATATTCTTTCCAAGATATTGAATTTTCGATAATTAGTCGTCATTTTTATTGATTTAACGTCATTTTTATCCATTTGACGAGATTTTCGTTAATTTGGCAACATTTAAAAAAGTCGCCAAGTTAGCGACATTCCGCCAAATTCGTCTCCAAAATCTCGCCAAACGTTATGGACGAAGAAATAAGTTATTCTTACAGCAGATAAATGACTATTGGCGTTCAAATACAAAAGTATTACTCAAAGATTTTTTTTCATGAATGGAACGAGCTAGATCGACGAGAATGATGTCATCCAATTTATCGCATGGTATTACATATGAAAAGTGAACATGTTTCAAAATAGGAAATATTTTTTTTATTTTATATGACTTTTTGATAATTTTTTTGAAAAATGTGCAATATCTGGAGAACGGTTCATGTTAGCGTTCTAAAATTTACGTCAATCGTTTTCTAATGAAAAATGACATAAGAAATGTCCATATGCGTAACTTTATTAGTGGTTTTGATTTCTTGACGATTTTTTCAAAATTTCATTCGAAAATTTAGGGGGGTTCTGAACATTCGATTGCGTATAAAAACAACAGGTTTCCAGTGTTTACGGATTGTGATTTTTGTACCAAATTTGGTTCGAATCGGTCCATTCGTTCGTCAGTTATCGTCTCCACAGGCTCACTGACACACACACACACACACACACACACACACACACACACACACACACACATACACACACATACTTTCACACACACGCACACACACACACACACAGACATCACTTCCAAAATGTTTGATTCGTGATCAGGGATGCTTGAAACGTGCTCTTCCGTCGAAAACTCGAATTAGAATTTCGACCCCGTCACAATACTTTCCTTATACATTATGTATATAAGGAAAGTAATATTGCTTTATATATCGTAAAAGATCTACCTGGCTAACAGTACTTAACTCGCTCCGTGGCCCTTGTTATTGCCTTTATATTATGCACTGGGAGAGAAATTGAGTTTTAATTCATGCCTCTTGCGTGTGGAAATTAGTTTACCATATTAAATAATTATAAATTCACGGATTCGAGATTTTTCGCAATATAGTACTGTTATGAACGTTTAAAATGACTTTCCGCACTAGAGACTGTTTTGGAAACCAGACAAAGAAAATACCCCAACAGGCAACCTTTCCTGTAACGTGAATCTAGGGTTGCCACAAGCTGATGTACGTAGATTTGAACATTTATCGTACATTTGGAGACTTTTTGAAGGTTCGAGAAACATCTCGAAATATCGAATATTTTAAACAGTGTCAGCTATTTCTAGAAGTTTCAATAGATAATCTGTAAAAGTAGTTATCAGTCAGTTGGAATGAAATTGACGTGATACGAGCTACAGACAACCATTTTAATAGTCAATATTTTGAGAATTGTATCAGCTGCTTTGTGAAATTCGTCTAGAATTTTAGTACTATTTTACTGTATATAGCTACTGTTTTCTCTGTGTCTGTGAATAAATGTGTTAGTTATTCAGAAATTTGTACTCATTCTTGTTTCCTCAGTTTACACCCACGATTTCAGAAGATGCGTTGTCACAGTCCTTATAATTCTCACAGTACTTATAATTCTCAATCATGTGCAAATTCTGTTAAAATATTAAATTTATTGCTCATAAAGGGAAGTGTAAGAATATCTGTTGTCACTATGCAAAATTATCTTCACGGGCAGATCTGAAGAATAAAACATCCTGGTCCCTTTTGTAAGCAAATTTACAAAAAAAAAAAGAGTTGAATCAGTATATGCAACCCCGTACTACTTTTATTGTCGCAGATTAGAAAATATGCCAGTGTGTTAGTAGAAGATTACCCGTATTACAATATGAGTCTCAAAAATATTTGCCAAAATAAAAGAGATGACGTAATAAATTGAAAATATCAATAATTCACGTAATCTTTATACCAGAAGGTCGTAATTGATTCCAATATATCCCAAAATATATCAAAATATATGCCAATATACCTGTACCACCTATATTCTCGTAGATTAGAGGATATACCCGTGCATTTGTAAAAGATTACTCGTAAAACGTACAAAATATGAGTTTAAACATTTTTTGTCATAATAAAACAATGGCATACTAACTTGAAAATATCAGTAATCTCTGAATCAACAGTCCCCGCAAATATCAATGATAATAATGTTTAAACCTGAAGACCGTAATTGATATTATCCAGTCTCAATGTCAATGGAATTTATTTTATATACATATCTTTATTATTCAAATCGGAAAAGATTTAATAAAATTCGTATGCCGCATAACACATTAGATCCGTTGCTAAGCGACATGAGATCATTTGCTTCAACTAAATTGATGGAAATCAATTTAGTTGAAGCAAATGATCGTCTTAATAATGCGTCTCCATGGAAGGTTTGGCGACATTTTCGTCAATTTAGCGATAACTTAAAAAATAGCCAAATTTATCGCCAAGTGGGACTGTAGAACTAATAGTCCCATTTTGCGACAAATTGACGAAACATCATCACAATACTATCCACTAACAAAACACAATTAATTTCATTTATTAATCGCGATTTTATCAATTCCATGATATTTTTATGGATTGACAAATATTTTTATCAATTTGGTGATATTAAAAAAATTCGTTAAATGTGTTACTAAGTAGGATGGACGGACTGACCGACAACTGCTAACGAAACATCATTTCCGTACTCTCTTCTAAAAAAAGAAATTTAATTTCATTGATTTGCGTCATCTTTATCAATTTGGAGACATTTCCGCTAATTTGGTAAAGTTTAAGAAAAGTTACCTAGAGGTTATTTTGAGATATTCCGCAAAATTCGTAGCACTGAATTTGCAGATCTGAGAAATAAAATATCCTGATCCCGTTTGTATATACTAAATGAAAACACTAAAATTGTATTCGAAGAATTTATGAATTTATTGGGTAAACACAATATATGAGCTTGAAACCTCTTTGCTAAAATAAATGAAAGTGATGTACGCAGTCCGCAATTTATATAATTAAAAGAACAATCAAACCGTTCATTTACAAAATATATTTTTACATCTATTTATTTATTATTTAAATAGAAAAAATAGTAACAAATATTAACAAACATATTTAATTTAATTGCGTTGTTGAGCAACATAATATAAAAAATAATCTTCCTCATAGACTGCGAAATTAAATAACCATTTTGATCTCTTCCCCATAAAATACAAAAATAATAACCATTTCGATTTCCTTATACTTTTCATTGTTTAGTAAATGCTTGTTAAGCATAAACCACGGAGTTAGATTTTCCATTTGAATTCATGTTTCAAACAATTCATGCTTTCAGATAGTGACTAATTAATGCAAAAATTCTGCACTAAGCTCAGAAATGAAGTTTTAATTCACGTTGACATGTTAAACAAACGATTTTCATCCTTTCCGTTTGGATAAACCACGAAGTTGGAGAGTAGAACTCCTAGGATAAAGTTCCGTTTTTCATTAATATCTCGACAACCCCTGGTAGTAGAAACTCGAAACTTGGGCAAAATTTAAGGGGGAACTATTTCAAGGCTACTCCTAAATTTCATTAAATTCGATTTAGCCGTTTTCTTGTGATGATGAGACAAACGAAATATTCGTTTTTTGCTAATATCTCGAGAACCACTGATCGTAGAAACTCCAAACATGGATTAAATTTTAAGTGGGACTATTTCCAGACTATCCACAAAATTTCATCAAATTCGATTCAGCCATTTTCTCGTGATGACGGGACAAACAGACAGACAGACTGACAGACAGACAGACATATTTTCAATTTTATTTATATAGACTAGCAGCATACCCGTTCTTCGTACGGAGTATATAATATAAAGAAATTTATAATTCGCAATCTTGTGCAAAATCTGTTAAAATATTAAATTTATTGCTCATAAAGAGAAGTTTAAGAATATCTGTTCTCACTATGCAAAATTATATTCACGGGCAGATCTGAAGAATAAAACATTCTGGCCCCCTTTGTAAGTAAATTTACAAAAAAAAAGGAATTGAATCAATATATGCAACCCCGTACTACTTATATTGTCGCAGATTAGAAAACATGCCAGTGTGTTAGTAGAAGCTTACCAGTATTGCAATATGAGTCACAAAAATATATGCCAAAATAAAAAAGATGACGTAATAAATTGAAAGTATCAAAAATCCCCGTAATCTTAATACCAGAAGATCGTAATTGATTCCAATATATGCCAATATATATCAAAATATATGCCAATATACCTGTACTACTTATATTCTCGTAGATTAGAAGATATACCTATGTATTTGTAGAAGATTACTCGTACAACGTACTATATAGGAGTTTCAACAATTTTCGTCGTAATAAAACAATTCCATAATAATTTGAAAATATCAATAATCCCTGAATCAACAGTCACCGAAAATACCAATAATAATGATGTTTAAATCTGAAGACCGTAATTGATATTATCCGGTCAAAAATGCAATGTCAATGAAATTTATTTTATATACATATTTTTATTATTCAAATCGGAAAAGATTTAATAAAAATCGTATGCCGCATAACATATTGGGTCCGTTGCTAAGCGATATGATATCATTTGCTTCAAATAAATTGATAGAAATCATATCATCTGAATAATGCAATCTCCATGGAAGGTTTGACGACATTTTCGTCAATTTAGCGATAACTTAAAAAATCGCCAAATTTATCGCCAAGTGGGACTGTAGAACTGATTTGATTTTGCGACAAATTGACGAAACATCATCACAATACTATCCTCTAACAAAACACAATTCATTTCATTTATTAAGCGCGATTTTATTAATTTCATGATATTTTTATGGATTTAAAAATATTTTTACCAATTTGGTGATATTAAAAAAATTTGATAAATGTGTTACTAAGTAGGATGGATGGACTGACCGACAAATGCTACAGAAACATCATTTCAGTACTCTATTCTAAAAAATCAAATTTAATTTCATTGATTTGGGCCATTTTTATCAATTTGGAGACATTTCCACTAATTTGATAAAGTTTAAGAAAAGTTATCAAGTTATTTAGAGATATTCCGCTAAATTCGTAGCTCTGAATTTGCAGATCTGAAGAATAAAATATCCTGATCTCGTTTGTATATACTAAATGAAAACAGTAAAATTGTATTAGAAGATACATACACCCGTTCTACTCTTTTTCTGCTTCAACAATCGGCTAAATGAATTTATTGGGTAAACACAATATATGAGTTTATTAGCTAAACACAATATATGAGCTTGAAACCTCTTTGCTTAAATAAATGAAAGTGATGTACGTAGTCCGCAAAATATATAATTAAAATAACAATCAAACCGTTCATTTATAAAATATATTTTTACATCCATTTATTTATTATACAAATAGAAAAAATAATAATAAATATTACCAACACATTTAATTTCATTCCTTTGCCGAACAACATGATATAAGATAGAATCTTCCTCATAAAATGCGAAATTAAATAACCATTTTGATTTCTTTATACGTTTCATCGTTGAGTAAAAATTTGTGAAAGATGAACCATGGAGATAGATTTTTCCATTTAAATTCATGTTTCAAACAATTCATGCTTTCCTAAAGTGACTAATTAATGCAAAAATCCTGCACCAAACTCGGAAAATAAGTTTTATTTCATTTTGGCGTTTTAAACAAACGATTTTCATCCTTTCTGTTTGGATAAACCACGGAGTTGGAGAGTAAATCTCCTAAGAAAAATTTCCGTTTTTCAATAATATCTCGACAACCCCTGGTCTTAGAAACTTGAAACTTGGACTAAATTTATGGGGAGCTATTTCAAGGCTATCCACAAAATTTCAATAAATTCGGTTCAGCCGTTTTCCCGTGATGATGAGACAAACGAAAATTTCGTTTTTTACTAATATCTCACGAACCACTGGTTGTAAAAACTCAAAACACGGACTAAATTTTAAGTGGGGCAATTTCTAGGCTACCTACAAAATTTCATCAAATTCGGTTCAGCCGTTCTCCCGTGATGATGGGACAAATAGACAGACATGCAGACAGACAGACAGACAGACATACAAACAGACAGACAGATTTTCATTTTTATTTATATAGATTATACCTAAATATCTCAGTTTAGCGAATTTCTGTCGTAAATTCTTATTTAAAAAATCTATAAACGATGTTTTTGGAATGAATTTGCATAAATATCGGCGTTGTAGCTCCATGATTACTTTTTATATCCGAAGGACATATGGAATATATTTTTAACCTCTTTTGAATAGCTTTTTTTTTCAGGATTAAAAATGAACCTGGAAATTTTTTTATTGAATGCTCGAGGGCTAACTCTTGTTAACCCTCTTTAATATAGCCGTACTAGATAATACAGGGAACATACAGTTCTTGTTTATATTGTCTGTAGTACATCAAAGTGGCGTAAATAAATCTATAAATCATTAAAATGTGGGAATGAGTTATTTATTGTTAAAGTGGATATACATTAGTTTTCAAAATTCTCGTTCAAAAGTTGCGTTGTAAATAACACTGTAAATAACACTACAGATATTTTCCAATAAGAGATGATGCTTCGCGTTACTGTAAAGTAAATTCAAATAATCATTAAAGAGGCTTCAGTAATATTTAAATTCAATTATTTTAGTTATCTATTAATTTACCTCATTATTACAGAACTATTCTCATTATTAATTACAATGATTAACTTTACTATTTTCGAGAACATGTGGGAGACAAAGAGATATATATGCATTGTGCTTGACATTAACAGGCCAAAATCAGTTTTTTTCTATTCTCGACATAAGATAATATAGATGTGCGCACATACCGGGAACTATCTGGAATCTAGTTGGCACATATGAGTAGTTGCACAAATTCTGCGTTAGTAACTGTAGAGAACACCGGTAGATTTCTGTATTTTTTACGCTATTACGTATGGTAAGGATAACTGGACAAAGAAAATAATCACAAATAAGAGATAAAGGCATTATACAGCTGATTCGATGATACGATCCTCTTTTGTCAGTGCAAGAGAACAAACAAACCCGAAGTTAAAAAGACGAAATATTCGAAAATAGAAGAAACAGTGGGGCCATATACTGATGACCTGGGTTAAGATCTTAAATGTAAGAACCAATCAGAATGAAAAACAGTCCAGTCAATCGGAAACAAGGAATAGCACACAAGACTAGCGTGCGCCGAAGCACAACATGAATATCCCGAGAACACGAGTCAAATGCGAAAAATAATAAATGAGACCTAACGAAACGTCAAATATTTTAAAAATAAATGTATCTTTTAAACAATTTTTAACTCCAAATAAATCCATAAAATGTCGGAGGGCAGAAGACGCCTTTCTAACGCGCAGTAGAAAATAAGAAAACGGGTAAAAGAAATTAAACATGAGAAGCTAATGGTGGGTCATTCTCATTTTGTCGCCGGAAATAGTAGAAAGCAACAAGACTGCAAGCTTAAAGACTAATACACAGGAAACGTTCTCGATTACAGCTTGTTCTCGGAACATGTCAAATCCTACAAGACTAATAACTGATGGTTCCCTCGAAAATCTAGTCTTATACTTCGGCATCCAGTTATTCAGAACTTTCCCCAGAGACATTCCCTGAACAAGATGAGCTTCCACTTTTACCTCCAATTCCGCCAAATTGCCTTCTACGTTTTCCCACCATGATATAGACACATCAATTCAGAAAAAATCAGAACCTCCACCTGTGCTTTCTAAATCTTATCATTATCTGACTGTCACCCGAAATAGTTGAAGGCAACAAGATTGCAAGCTTAAAGACTATTACACAGGTAAAGTTCTCTGGGCGCGGTAGCCCAGTGGTTTGCGCACGGAAATTTCACTCAGTGGGCAAGGGTTCGATTCCCGCCACTGTTTTAGTTAGGAATTGAGTTTATTTTAAAGAAGCTCAATATATGATGAAGTCCCTTTAGTTTGAAGGCTCAAATAACGGTAGGGGGGGTTGTTTGTCTGGAGGCTCCTATAAAGATTGAGTCACGTTCAAAGTGAAGGACATGAAAATAGACAAATAACATACGTATACCTGAATTTTAAGTAGGACCGTACTCACCCAACCCATAAAAAGTTCATAAAATTCCATGTGACCTTTCTCCCTTGATGATAAACTGATGCATTTTCAGGGGTTTTTTTTATTTTATTTCGTTTATAGATATAATAACGATACTGCTTCTCAATAAAAGAAAAACACATTTTAATGGGAAAGAAATAAAATCTTAAAAATGACAGACGACGCTTTAGGATCTCTTCTGGCGAAATATTCAGATTTATGTTTATGCAAAACGTAAAGGCAAAGGCTCAAAGAGTTTCACAAACTCTGAGATATATTTTGACAAATGTTTTGTCGTTCCGAGCAATAGATTTTCCGATTCGGCGTCCTTGAACAGAATCTCAAAAGATATAGTTTTATAGTATTGTGATAAAAGCTATAGATCGTCTAATATACTCAAACGTATAAGTGTATTGTTACATTAGTTCTTGCATTATTATAGGGAGATGTAGTCTTGCATTTGTGTGTCGTGTATCTTACACTTGGAAATAAAAATGTAGCAGTATAAGTGTATCTTACACTTGGAAATGAAGATGTAGTGGGACATATACGTGTAACGTGCACTTGGAAATTAAGATGTATTATTAAACTTTCAAATTATTTATTTGCAGATTGATATGAATTAATAGTTTGGTGATTGATTATAAAATGCAACCTTCTTTACAGTTTTATATGCAGAAAAGAAGTGGCATTATAGGTGCATCTAAGACTTGAAAACGTAATATTAAACTCACAAATTATTTATTTGCAGAGTGATATGAATTTACAGATTGTTGATTGATTATAAAATGCAACATCCTTTATTGCATAATTATAGGCAAAACACATGTGGCATTATACGGGTATACCACACTTGAAAGTAAATACATAAAATTAAACAGGCAAATTATTTATTTGGAGTGATATGCATTTATATATTATTGATTGATTATAAAATGAAACATTCTTTCTTGCACTATTATAGGCAAAAGATATGATGTATTTTACGTATATGTTCCACTAGGAAATAAAGTTTTAGCTTTTAACTTACAAATTATTTATTTGTTGAGTGATATGAATTTACAGATTGCTGATTGATTATAAAATGCAACATGATTTCTTGCATTATTTTAGGCAAAACATGTGTGGCATTATATGTGCATGTCCCACTTGGAAGTATTGATATAACATTAAACTTGCAAATTATTTATTTGCAGACTGATGTAAATTTACAGTTTTTGATTAATTGTAAAATTTAAAGTTTATTTAAATCCCCATCACTTTTTCCTCAACGAATTGAACAACTGTAGCTACGTATCATTTTCATATTATGAACTCGAAAACTAACATAATTTTTTTTATTATTCTACAAATTGTATCAATTTGGAACATCTTCAAATTATATTTCATCATTTTAAAATAGTAAAAGATACGTAAAATGTAACTTTAATTGAGAAATGTAGTTTAAGTTTAGGATATTCGGTTATTCAGTACTGAAGAGTGCTAAGAAAACTAAAACCATAAGCTGATGCCGACAATTAGTGCAATTTTAAACATAGAAAATGATCTTATTAATAGGTTTAATGACTATAAATATTGATTTCTATAATAAACTAGATCACAAGTAAAATATTGAGAAAAAATGTTTTGTAAGCAGACGTACGTTTCAAAAATCTTTAAATTCCCATCTTCAGTGCAAATAAACCTAGATCTGAATGTCCAAGTGAGAGCTACTCTAAGACCTTAGTTCTTATTTTATATAGCACTTATTAAGTTCCTTATATACATAGTATAATGTATAAGGACAGCATTATGAAGGGATCGAAAATTCGAATTCGAGTTTTCGACGGGAGAGCACGTTTCAAGCATCCCTGATCACGAATCGAACATTTTTGAGGTGATGTGTGTGTGTCTCTCTCTCTCTCTCTGTGTGTGAGTCTGTGGAGACGATATCTCACGAACGAATCGAGCGATTCGAATGAAATTTTGTACAAAAATTACAATCTGTGAACACTGAAAGACTATTGTTTTTAAACGCAATCGAATGTTCAGAAGTCACCTACATTTTTGAGTAAAATTTTGAAAAAATCATCAAAAAATTAAACCTTTTAGGAAATTAAACCCCTTAGTAAAAGTTACGCAAATAGACATTTATTATGTAATTTTCTATAGAAAAAGATTGACATGAACTTTAGAACGCTGGCATGAACCGTTCTCGAGATATTGGACATTTTTCAAATAAGTTTATAAAAAAATCACATAAATTAAAAAAAAATATGAACTATTGTGGAAGATAATTACTTTACATATGTAATATCATGCGCTACGAATATGTAATATCATGCGATCTCATGAATTTGCATATGTAAATTCATGAGATCATTCTCGTCGATCTAGCTCGTTTCATTCATGAGAAAAGATACTTTGGGTAATACTTTTGTATTTGAACGCCAATAGTAATTTATGTGGTATAAGAATAACTTATTTCTCCTTCGATAACGTTTGGGGATATTTTAGTGACGAATATAACGGCCTTTTTAAATGTTGCCAAATTAGCGAAAATGTTACCAAATTGATAAAAATGACTCTAAGGCAATGAAAATGACGACTAATTGACGAAAATTCAATATCTTGGAAAGAATATAAGTATCTACTATAACAATAACCTCATTTTCCATCCGTAACGTTCGGCAAAATGATGGTGACGAATTTGTTGGAACATCTCTAACTTGATGACTTTTTAAAACTTGCCAAATTGACTAAAATGTCCCCCAATTAATAGAAATTCGCCAAATTGATGAAACAGACGCTAAGTCAATGAAATGACGACTAATTAATAAAAGTTCAATATCTTGGAAAGAACATAAGTGTAGACTATAAGAATAACCCATTTCTCCGTCCGTAACTTTTGGCAAGAAATGCCAAACGTCACCAACTTGGCGACTATTTTAAATGTTTCCAAAGTGACAAAAATATCTACAAATTAATCAAAATGGCGTCAAACGGGAAGTATTGTTTAGCAAATTCTGATTGTCGCCATATGATTTTTATACCTTCTAGTATATAAGAAATGAGCTTTTCGCCGTTTGCCTGTGACACTTGGTGATGCATTTGGCAAACTTGGTAAATAGTTTTACAAAGTATGGCCAATTTAACGATATTTCACCCCAGATTGACAAAAATATCGTCAAAATTACAAAACTGACTCTAAATTGATAAAAATGACGTCTAATTGATGATTTAATAATTAAAATATTTTAATATATGGACTATATTGCTTATTGAGAATCCTATCAATACTGATAATTATTTATTTAGTGTTGCCTGAAATGTAAGTTAATTGGGTACTTTGAAATAATTTTACATGTTGTCATCCGGAAAATCACCAATTGTACAATTCAACGACAAAAATACAGAACAGTGGATCTTATACATTATTTTTTTTACTGTAAAAGTAGTAAACTCATTACATTAAGGAAAGTCATGTCCTGCTCACATCATATGGTTCTTATTTTTATAATTATATCATAGTTCTTATTTTTAAAATTATATTACAGTTCTTATTTTTAACACTTTATAACTTAGTTGAAAAATGTTTATGACGCTGTTCATTCAGTCTGTCTGTCTATTTGCCTGTCCGTTAGCACGATAACTGCAGTAAAAATGACTATATCAGAAAGAAACTTTAGTATTTTGTTCTGTCAGACGGTCTGCGCGGTCTATGGGAATATAATTGAATAATATCACCCAATTAGTTTTGGATTGAACCCGGGTTTAAAAAATGAAATACATTGAATCCTATGGGACCTAATTTTTCAAACATTTTTTAAGCGAATTTAAATTTCAGAAATTGCTTCGAAAGGTTTAGGAAATATTCCAATTATCTCATAAAATACATTAAAAAATTTCAGCAAATATATTCAGTAGTTTTTAAAGGAAACCTAAAATTATAATTACTCCCTTTACACGAAGAGATCACGTGACCATTATAGGAAGCGATCACGTGACCCACTTCAATACAAAATATGGCATCCATCTTGTGTAAAAATCGTGATTACTAAAGTTATTTTTAATTCATAGTGTTGTATCCGTCCTAAAACCGCTTTATTTTTTTTTTTAATTCTGTGCATCTACATACTGAAACAACGCAATGACTATATATTTGAGTTTAAATGATCATCAAACTCTGATGATTTCTACAACGAAGCCTAATTTTTACTTATGGAAAATGTAAACAGCAAAATATGTAGAATGAGTCGTATAAAAATTACTGCACTTCTTTAACATAAAATTATTTAGCTCATAGAGTCTGTAATATAGCTGATAAGAATGAAACATTCATTGATTTTACACAGAGAACCAGACGGTTTTTTCAATGAAGTTTTAAGCATAGAGTTAAATTACATGTACCTCCATGGTTTTAAGTTTTTACATAAATAAATTATTATAGTGTAGTGATGAATGGAAAAAAGTATGAATGAAATGCTGCTTTTATGTAGATGCGATTTATGTTTCGATGACGTCATTGGAATAAAGTTCATCGGTTTTCGATGGAGTTTTCAAATATAATACATTATTGTAGTATTATGATAATTTTAAATATATTACCGAAGAATGTATCGCATTTTAGAGATGTTTATATAAAATTTGATTGCTGTTGGAAAGTGTTTCATAATCAATGCGTTATGCATGATTGAACTTTCTTGTTTACCTTTTTCAGAGTTAAATGTAAACTTTGAAGTTTCTTTCCTTTTTAACACTTTACAACATAGTTGAAAAGTCTTTATAACTTTATTCATTCTGTCTGTCTGTCTATTAGCACGGTAACTGCTGTAAAAATGACTTTATCAAAATGAAACTTTATTCTTTTGTCCTGTTCAGACGGTCTGTGGGACCTATGTGAATATAAATGAATAATATCACCCAATTAGTTTTGGATTGAACCCGAGTTGAAGAAATGAAATTCATTGAATCCTATGGGACCTAATTTTTCAAACATTTTTTAAACGAATTTAAAATTCATAAATTGCTTCGAAAGTTTTAGGAAATATTCAAATTATCCCGTAAAATATATAAAAAAAATTCAGCAAAATATATTCGGTATTTTTTTAAATAAAAATTAAAATAATAATTACACCTTTTATATGAAGAGATCACGTGATCATTATATGAAGAGATCACGTTACCCACTTCAATATAATATATGGCATCCATCTTGTGTAAAAATCGTGATTTTTAAAGTTCTTTTAAATTCATATTTAGTGTTGAATCCGTCCTAAAACAACTTCATTTTTGCTTATTGTGACACTTTTGAAAATATTACCGCGGAATGTATCGCATTTTGGAGATGTTTATGTAAAATTGCATTGAACTTGTGAAGTGTTTCTTAATCAATGCATTATGCTTGATTGATCTTTCTTCTTTAAGTCTATCATAGTTCTTATTTTTATAATTATATTAAAGTTTTAATTTTTATAATTATATAATTTATAATAGGTTTATATTGCTTATCTGGGTATACATAGCTACGCTTTTAGCACTGAAAAGGGTAATTTGAACATTTTCGAAACGTACGCCTGCTTACAAAAATTATTTTCGCAGCATTTTATTCTGTATTTTATTATTGATTGTTCGCAAAGTCACTTATATAATAAGCTATTTTCTTCACATCTTAAAGAAACATTCTTTTGTATAAACAAGAACGATCAATCATGCATAAAGCATTGATTATGAAACAATTTCCAATTTCAATGCAATTTTATTTAAACATCTCTAAATTCCGATACATTCCCCGGTAATATTTTTAAAATTATCACAATACTACATTAATTTATTATATTTTAAAACTTAAAACTTTATCGAAAAAAATGAACTTTATTTAAATGACGGCATTGAAATATAAATTGCCTAATTTAAACATCTCATAAATGCGATACATTCCTCGGTAATATTTTTAAAACTATCATAATACTGCAATAATTTATTATATTTGAAAACTTCAGCGAAAATCAATGAACTTTATTCAAATGACATCATGGAAATATGACACTCTATATAAAAGCAGCATTTCATTCATTAACTTTTTTTCATTCTTTTCATTTATCACAATGCTGCAATAATCTATTTTATTTAAAAACTGAAAACCCTGGAGGTACAAGTAATACATAATCAAAGTTTGATGATCATTTAAACACAAATATGTTGTAATTGCATTGTTTCAGAATGTAGATGCACAAAATTTAAGCAAAAATAAAGCTGTTTTAGGACGGATACAACACTAAATATAAATTAAAAGGAACTTTAAAAATGACGATTTTGACACAAGATGTATGCCATATTTTATTTTGAAGTGGGTCACGTTATCTCTTCATATGAAGCGTGAAATTATTATTTTAATTTTTATTTAAGAAACTTTTGAATACATTTTGCTGAAATTTTTTTATATATTTTATGGGATAATTTGAATATTTACTTAAACTTTCGAAGCAATTTGTGAATTTTAAATTTGCAGAAAAATAGTTTGAAGAATTTGGTCCCTTAGTGTTCCATGCATTTCATTTTTTCTACCCGGATTCAATCCAAAACTAATTGGGTGATATTATTCATTTATATTTCCATAGGTCCTACAGACCGTCTAAACATCATAAAAAAAATTCATTTTGATAAAGTCATTTTTATGGCAGTTATTGTGCTAACAGCCAGACAGACAGACAGAATGAACAAAATCAGAAACACTTTTCATCTATGTTGCAAAGTGTTAAAATGAATGAAAACATATTCGATTATTTAATATTTTAAGTAATTAATAAATCATAAGTGAAAGGATTTATCAGAATTCAAAAGTAATTGTCATCTGTTTAGTAACTTTAAATAATTACTTTATTTAAATTCTTCTATGCTTTCTATTTTTACTGAGAGGGCAAGAATTTAGAAACCTCCATATATTTGTTGGTAAAACCAACATCATTATTGTAAAGGCCTTTTAGTGTTCCATTGTTTCACTTGACAAAACACACTCGCAAAAAGAAAGAACTGCTGATAGAGCATCAAACGCTTCCAAGACTGATCAAACAAAGTTCTCGTTAGAGTTTTCACAGAACAGAAGTTATAAAATGCGCTGGATTTCTAAGATAGGGTCAATATTTATTTTACATTTTTTGAAAATTTATACCCAATGCTGTCGCTGCTAAATATATAAAAACTTTATTGGGAATGGTGTAGGAAGTAATGGCGTAATTAAAATCTACCTTTTTCACGAAATTACTTCAAAAATTCAAGAAATGCTTCATTTTTAACACTTTACAACAATGAAAAGTGTTTATGAATTTGTTCATTCTATCTGTCTGTGTGTCTGTCTGTCTGTCCGTTAGCACGATAACTGCAGTAAAAATGACTTTATCAAAATGAAATTTGAGTATGTTGTTCAGACGGTCTGTGGAACTTATAAGAATGTAAATGAATAATATCACCTAATTAGTTTTGGATTGAACTTGGTTGGAAAAATGAAATATATTGATGTGAAATATTCATTGATTTTACAGAGAGAAGGGCTATTTTTTCGATGAAGTTTTATGCATATTGTTTAATTACTTGTACCTCCATTGTCTTAAATTTTAAATAAATTAAATTATTATAATATTGTGATGAATTAAATGAATGGAAAATTGTTTATGAATGAAATGCTGCTTTTATAGAGAATGCCAGGCGTGTTATATTTCGATGACGTCATTTGAATAAATTTCATTTGTTTTTGCTGAAGTTTTCAAATATAATAAATTATTGTAGTATTATGACAATTTTAAAAATATTATCGAGGAATGTATCGCATTTTAGAGATGCTTAAACCAGGCAATTTGTATTTCAAAGCCGTCATTTGAATGAAGTTCATTTTTTCTATGAAGTTTTAAGTTTTCAAATATAATAAATTAATGTAGTATTGTGACAATTTTTAAAATATTACCGAGGAATGCATCGCATTTTAGAGATGTTTAAATAAAATTGCATTGAAGTTGGAAAGTATTTCCTAAGTAAGTTCCTAATTAGGCTTGTTACTAATATAAACTAGAAATTAACAGAAATGTTTGTAGTTTCAAAATTTTAATTTGAAACTGGGTCAAACCAGAATACTTGCTAATTCTTTACGAAATATGAAATGGGATATAAAACATCAGCTCCATTCGACTTTATCGAACATTCATATTCCAAATGTTTAGTTCTACTAGTTCCATAATCGTTCATGTATAGCATTTGGTGTATCTTATTTAAATTTCTAACCCACGTATCTTTGTTTTTGTGTATGTTATTCTGTTAAAATTTCTCAAAAAGGTACATAAAATAAAATCTAAAATATTTTATTTTTAGTTAAATAGTTTATTTTTTCAAGTTTCCAATTGCTTAGTGACACCGCTGGATGAATCCGGCTACTCCGTTGTTTAGTATAAAAATACAGCTACCAACACAAATTTCTTTATCATGCCTTGAGTAACAAACCTACCAACTATTATTATAATTGGGTTGTTAGACAGAAAGCTCTACTGTGAAAGAATGGTTTAGTTTTGTGGAAATTAAATTAAATTAATGGTTTTGACTAACATATGCATAAATCATTGCATTTTTTCCCATAGAACCGCAGAATATGATCAATGAATCTGAAAAAGTTTAAACGTGTTAATTGAAATAAGCATGATATGTACTTGGAATACTCAAATTGCTCACTTCCTATCTACATGTCAATCACAATAAATGAAACTGCTACTTTTCGGCAAAATTCCCTAGAAATTGTAAAGACACTGTTTTTTTTTAGCCTGAAGAAGAGGGCTATAAAACTCCCTCGAAACAAATTTAGTCAGCTAATTTCCACATACCTGCTTTCTTTAAGTAAGTATTAAAAAGTTCTAGACGACAATGTTTGCAAATCTGACACAAGTGGATAGAAGGTAAAATCATTGGCAGGAAGGATAGTATCATCAGTAACATTGCGAAGGCATTGGAATGAGTATTCAGGCATATTTCTTTAAACAACAAGCATTCTTAAACTTAGAAAATCGTAACAAATAAACATCATTAACGTAATTTATAATAATAAATCATTTTAACACCTCGTCTGCATCGACAAGCTCTCTATCTCTAAACGACGTACGAACTCCACCGTCTTGAACCAGATTGAACCGTCTTCTTATAACTCCGGTTGCCAGCCACGCCTGCTGATCACAAATCTGCGAAGCTGCTATTTAAATTTAGCCTTTCTTTTTCTCTGGGAAGTTACTGCTTGAAAATAAGAAGTTGAGAATGGAAATTGTTAATCCTTACAACATAAGCTATAAAACGATATAGGTATATTATGAAAAACACTTCTACCAAAATTGACCCGTGTGAAACTTCTTTACCAAACCTTGAATAGTAAATCCACCAACTATGATGACATTCGGGCTGTTAACTAAATATACAGGAAGCTCCAAGAAGGAAATAATTATGGGAATTGCGTCTACAAAGGGAATAATTATGGGAATTGCAAGACAGGCGACACTTTTCCGGAAAAATCATGATTTGTGATACTAGCTGTATTACGCTGAATCTGTAAGAAACTACATAAAATACCCTACAACTTAGTACTATAAATGGCTATTTAGTGCATTGAAATATTTGAATTGCAGAAAATTCATTTAACTTTATGTTGTCTTCGTATTTGTCGCCGATATAAAAGCAAGTGCAACAAAAGTCGCAGTGTGAAACAATAAAATAGTTTTATAAAATATAATATTCATTCTTATAAATCTTTAAAGTATACAGCTTTCATTAATTTCCATGGAATTTAAAATTGTTCCTCTAGGAGAGCTTTTACGAAATGGCCCTGAACATTATATTTGCATGGCACATTCAAAATGGTAAAAAACACTACACAATAAATCGAACACCTTTACTTATTCTATTTTCAAGATATAAATTAACATATGAAGAATTTTATCGATTGAATGTTTCTTATTTAGTGCAATAAATAAAATGAATGGCGTGTGTTGTAAAAGATAATTAATAATTACATTCCTCATCGATTGAAAGTCTCACAAATCTAATTTTGTAGAATTTACTTTTACATAAGTTTATTGAAACAAAATAATAATAAACTTTTATTTCATTGTTATTTTTTAAATACTCTTGGATTCAATTAAAATGAAGTACAGTATTTTGCTGCTATTAATTTAAGAAACTGCATAAATATTTGAAATATTTTACATGATATTTCGCTAGTACTTTGATATTAACAATGAGAAAGTAATTAACATTGATTTACTCAATTTTTTAGAGAGAGAAAAATATAAAGAATTTATAAGCAGCGGTAGTTTAACAATACATTAAATCAAATTATTTTATATTTTAAAAGCCATGCTTAAATGAATATAAAGTTAAATTTACTTAAATAATTTGGTGACCTGTTCCAATTTAATGATGTAAGAAATTCAAATTAAGACTATTCAGGTAAAATTGGGTTAGTGAAAAAACCCGTTGCATGTTTGTGATTATAAGAAATATGTATGAGTTTTAAAATGCTTTTCTCTTTATGAAACATAAAGAATATTTTAAACTGTGGCACAAGTATCAAAATTACTTTAAATTGTTCTAATGTAAGGGCTATCACTGGTTGACCAGGTTAGCTCTCTTATGCACTTCACTGGGATGTTAATCAAAGAGATAGCAATAGTAAATCTTGCTGCGCCTGGTAGAATTAATAACATCCATAATAACTAATAAAGTCAATTATGCTGCTCAATTTGGCTTCAAATTTATATAAGAAGGTCCTCAGACTAAACTGCACAATATTTGTATGGTCAGGTTCATAAAACGAAAGTGAAATGGACATTTCTATACATACTATAGATATGCCCATAACAGCTTGCAGCTAAATATTCGTAAATTTGAAACCTACACGTGGTATGACTGAATGCATCGTTTGATTAGGACTGAAATTTTGATTCTACAAAATGTCTGCTATAATGACAGTTGTTCTACCGCCCCTCACACCAAAGATCGTCACATGTGTCACAGTCAATCTGACTATCTTTCCAAAATTAAACTAGATGCAAATTTAAACAAACATTTAATAAATCTCTGTTGGGTTAAAGCCCATTCTGACATCTCGGGCAACGAGGCCGCCGATGAAAATGAAAAACTTGCTACCTCTTCAAGTACCCCATCTCCTTTACCTTTTCCCTACTCTCTGTTAAAAAAGCATTGTAAACTAGATATCTTAAACGCCTGGCAATCTTATCTAAACAACTACATTTCCCCTCGCACCCATGACCCAGCCAGAATTTTAAACTTTCTTCCCCACGTAAACTTTAATTTCCTTTTAATGAACAAATATCTTATTTATTTTATCACGGGCCACGGCCCATTTTTGGATTACCTTTACTTTTTAAAATTTAAATCAACCTCTTGCTGTTCCTGCGGTTCCTTTGGAGATGCAGACCACTACGTCTTTGCTTGCCCCCACTCTAAACCTTTTCATCTTTCTAAACCTTCCCCCGCTAATTCCGCGGCCTGGTTCTCGAGTGTCTGCTCGAATAAAACTTCAATTAACAAAATTAAAAACTGTGTTCTCATAGCGAGAGAAATATCCAACAAAATCACTTGAATAGCCTGAGAGCCATTGCTGCTTTTAACTTTTTCTCTGGTTGTTGATCCCCTTGGTTTTTACTTGCTCCTCCCCGGTGGTGCCGCCTTCCCTTTTATTTTGGTTTGCTGTGTTGTTTTGATGTTGTGTTTTGTTTTTGATTACTGGTTTGTTTGTTTGCTGTTTTGTTTAGTTGTGTTTTTTCTGGTGTTGTCGCCGGATCTCTTCCCGGCCGTCCAATTAGATACTCAAGTCCTCTGGATGAGTCGGACGGTCTGGGTCTTCACACTCACATGTGTCACAGTGGTGTTGTAGTCACGTGACACCTGGGGCACAATGCGACATCATATTTGTGACTTCTATGCGACGTTACGTATTAGTAACTTTGTAACTTCATTGTGACTATATTCTGTGACGTTTCCACAATTTAATTAACACGTAAGAATGTGACGACATTACAATGGCAATTAAAATGTGACGTCACAAACAAGTTAATATGCGACGTCACAAACGACCGTGAAAATGCCCAAGATGACTTCGCTGTGACCTCAGTATGACATTGTGGAGACGTACTACGACGTCCTGTGACGTCCCAAAGTCACAGTGTGACGTAAATCTTACGTCACTCTGAAAAAAAATGCTGTTAGGGTCCGATTGTCAGTGACTTTGGTTAGCGCCGAAAGGCGAAATAGATTCATCATCAACTTCCGCGAAGCCTGCGCGACCTGCGTAGCCGAAGGTAAAGTCTCGCTGAGTGGATCTCTGATAATCAGAGGTACCGGACAACTGTGATGTATTAAATGTCCCTGTCAGATGGAACGCGGTGAGTTCTAGATATGTGGTGACTACTTTCACTAATCTTCGAAACGGGAAAACTGTGATGTATAAAATGCTATTTATGTTATGCTAAAATGTTTTAAATAAAACTACAAAGATAAAGAATAAGCATTTTATTCTCAGTTGTAGGATAAGGTATAGAATATAGAAGATAAAACACACTGAAAGGTAAAATAAATTTAAACACGATTTTCTTTCTGGTTTGAGTTCTATTTTGCATTCCACTAGTAATTTAATTTTCAACAGTTTAAATCAATATTTTGAATTCAACACGAACCTTTCCCACCGAAATACATGCAATGCAGTGGAATTTAGCTTACACACGCGTCACCTGCAGAAATGTCGCAAACGATTTTGGCATTTACCCAACATGAAGATTAAACGCTTTCCTTTTACCTCCTGGACGAAAGTCTTATCAACTCCTCAGATTAGCACATGAATTATTTTTCTGAAACTTTTCACAAAATTTGAAAAAACAGTTTTTGTATCTAAAGTGCCCTCACAGCAAAGATCGTCACATGTGTGACAATGACGTTGTAGTCACGTGACACCTGGGTCACAATGTGACATCATATGTGTGACTTCTATGCGACGTTACGTATTAGTAACTTTGTAACTTCATTGTGACTATATTTTGTGACGTTTCAAAAATTTAATTAACACGTAACAATGTGACGACATTATAATGGCAATTACAGTATGACGTCACAAATTAGTTAATATACGACGTCACAAACGACCATGAAAATGACCAAAATGACTTCGCTGTGATCTCACTATGACATTGCCGAGACGTACTACAACGTCTTGTGACGTCCCAAAGTCACAGTGTGACGTAAATCTTACGTCACTGCGAAAAAAAATGCTGTTAGGGTGGATACATACGTTTCATCCACACACACAGAAGTCGCATTAAAACAGCACAATCATACTAAAACAATAGCAAACTAGTGTACACTCAACCTCATTCTGAAAATTTCTGTATACTGTTACTAGCTTTTAAGCCCGTTATATTAAATAAAGTAATGCAAAATAAGACATTATTTTTTATTTGTCCACCCTCTACAATTGCACTTTTAAAGTCCTCTGACACCTTTCGACCACGCATCTCTCCTGACGTACTATTATTATGTTACATTCCTATTAACAAAGCACGAAATGCTACAACACCCACAACACCCCCTAAAGGAGTGTGCGGTATCCCAGTGGTTAACGCGCGGGAGTTGCACTCGGTAGGCCCGGGTTCGATTCTCGCCACTGCCAAAACTGTCACCGTGTTCACGCGGAGTACAATCACGTCCAGCATGTGGGTCCGTATGTCCTTCCGAGAGGTTGGTTGTAGGGTAAGGAGGGTGCGGTCCCTGTGGATGCCTCCCCCACTGGGTTCCGGTGTAA